>VJMY01000798.1:0-31100 GCA_009869795.1 Neelides sp. FZ-2019
AATTATAGTCTTTGAACATTGAAATTATACATTTGAAAAATAATATGTATATCAAAGATTATAAATACTTTTGTAAAAGACTTTTGTAACAAAGCAAGGGTCTTTTAAATAATAAAAATTTGAAAATTGAATATTTTATAATGTAGTTTAAGTCAACTTTCGAGTTAATAGTAATTTAATTGGAATTAATCATTTAAGCTTTAATATTGAAAGTAAGAAATAATAAAATAGTAAGAAAACGAATTGAAGGAAATGAGTCATCTATGAAATAAGAAATAACAAGGGGTCGTAAATGTGAAAAAGGAACTTGGCACTCGTGTAGCGACTCAACCGGAAGGCTCACTATCGGAAGCAAAGTTGTCCTTGTCTTCCATGAGGAAATCAGTGATGAGCTTTTGATGGAGCTGATATTTCTCAACACAAATCTTCATGTTGGATTTGATCACTTCCCTGTTCTGACGCTGTAAATTACAAAACAATATTCTCATTTTTATTGTAAATAATTAAAATAAAGATCAGGCAAGAAAGATTCAAATGGCTTACAATTTTGAGAATCCGACCCTCGCGCTCACAGCGTTCTTTTTCCCAAGTAGCTTTAAGTTTCTTCAGCTCCTGTGCAAGCTTGAGTCGTTTGCCGGTCTCATTTTTGCTCTGTCGTCGAAGCTTTTCCAGTTCATTTTGAAGTCTCTCGGTGGATTCGTCTCTTTCAATGTCAGCCGCTTGAAACTTTTGAATTTCCTCACCGAACAAACGCTGATTGACCTAAACATAGCGACAGAATAAATATTAATTCTCATAAACGTAGTGGATGTCAAATTACTTTGAACTGATCAATATCTTAACAATATCTTGTTATATTGTTAAAACAAACTAACAATTAATAATTAACTTATTACTCGTCAATGAACATGTCAAATTTTAATTAAATATGGCTTTACAGTGTGAGCATCTCGCATTTCTATCAATGATTTATCCGTTTGCTCTTTGAGGGTATGGAGGAGTTTGAAAAGATTATTTTTCTCCCGATTGCTTTCTTCTCTCTCTTTGACCAAGTCTTTGATCTGGACTTTAAGTCTTGCCCTCTCGTGTGCCAATTCCCTCTTATCTCTTTCAGCCTCATCAATCTCCTTGATCAGACCGTCGAGAAGTTCATCTTTTTCGGCCAAATTCGTTTTACATTCCTCAATCTTGAGCATAACTGAGGAAATGAGTCGACTTTTATTGCTCAATTCTACTCCTTTGGAGTTCAATTTCTTGAGCATACAACCCACAGAAAACTCGAGTTTCTCCAGGGACTTCTCAATGTCTTTTTTGTTCTTCTCTTTCGCCTCGTAAGACTCCCGCAGGTCAATCTTCAATTTACTGAGTTTCTCCAACGTTTGTTCCATTTGGCTGTTCTCTTCCAAAAGACGTTTCTCCTTCTCTTTGAATGAACTCAAGTTGGCCTCGTCTCGTTTTTCCTTTTCTTTTAGGTTATTGAGCGTCAAGATCAATGAAGCAGCGTTCATCATCTTTGAATCGATCTTGTCTTGAACAAGACACTTCATGTTCCGGATCCTCTGGACTTCTGTTTCGAGTCCTTGAGCTTCTTCCCTGATCTTAGAGCTTTGAGAAAGGAGTTCCTTCTGTCGGTTTTGTTCTTCTTTCATTGCAAGGGAATTCTGGGTCCTGGAAAGATTCATCAATTCTTTGAGATATTACAAAATTAACAAAAGGTGTGTAAAAGTGCAAAGTCATGCAGGATTGTCAAATATTCCATTCATTCAAAATGCACATTTAAACAGTGTAAAATGTATTTTTGTATTTGTAAGAAATAGGATTAAAGTATTAATTATTATTAGTAACAAGGTTAATTGTATTTAATTACTTGAATCTTTCGAAGTCTTCGTTTATGACTTTGATCTCCATTTCTTTTTCAGACTCGCATTGAACGTATTGTTCCTTGAGAAGTTGATTTTGATTTGATGCAGCTTCCATCTCAGCATTTAAATCTTCAATCTTTCTTTCAATTTCCGAATGCTCAGTGTCAAGTTCCTCAATCTTAAGTTTGGCATTCACAAGTCTGTTTGTGATTGTTGTGAGCTTTCGATCAAGTTCTTCTTTTTTGAGCTTCTTTCGGGAAATTTCTCGCTTCAGTTGAGTCAAAGTTTCGTCTTGTTCTGCAATTTTTTGGTTCAATTCGTCTTCTTTTTTGTTCTTAGCCTATTTACAAAAAAATTATTTTCATTGAAAAGGAAAACTTGAGATATGAAATGATATGTAGTAATAAAAAATAATAAAATTTTAGCATGATATGTAATGAATGAATGTGTAATTAAATATAATTTTAAAATTTTCACCTCCTTCTTTGCCTTTAATTCTTGAAACATTTCCTCTTTCCGTTCCTCCATTCTCTTTCTCCTGCTCTCGTTACTTGCCTTCAGTTCGTTCTTCTTGGCGCGTCTTTCATCTGCTTCTTGTATGATGGCTATGAGCTCTTTTTCAACAGCAGCTATCTTGAAATCGACCTCCATCTCCTCTCGTTCTAAACTGGCCACTAAATTAAATAATTTGAATTAACATCTACTAATTAATTCAAGATGTTTAGGCTAGATATGTTGAGTGCATTTTTCATTTTAAACATAGCCATTGAAGATTTTTAAAAGGGAAACGACGAAAACTTTAGAAAGTGACAATCCATAAGATTTGAACTATTTGATGCATGCATGAATTAAAATAAAATATTTTTAAGTAAATGAAATGCAAAATTACAATTAGCTCGAAATGTTTCTTTTGACTGTTTGTGGTAGTCCTTAGATTGGGCAATTTGAGACTCGAGAAACTTTTCCGCATCAAGAATGTTCTGCAGAGCTAAAGCATCTTCTTCGATTTTGTCCTGGAACATTTGATGAAACGTTTGAATCTGAAGTGCGGCTCTTTCCAACTTTTGGCTTTTCTTGTTCAGCTTTTCGAGTCTAATGAATATTGATATTAAATACCGTTTATCATTTTAATCACAACAAGTGAAATAAGTTTTTAAATCTGTGAAAAAACAAGATAAGCTCATGAGTCATGAGCATTCGAGCAGAAATGACCGAATGCCCATTATGAAAAAATAACTAACAAATAAAAAAATAATTTAAATAATAATTGTTATTGTTAAATTGCTTACTTTTCATTAATGAGATCTTTCAGCTCTGCATCTTGCCTCATCGTGGCATTGAATGAAGAGATTTTCGTCATGGAACTGTGAATCTCATTGTCGTAGGACGCCAACTCCTCTTTTTTAATGGAGATAGCCTTGGACAACTCAGAGATACTAGCCTCTTTTTTAGTCATGTCCAAAGCGTGGGCCGAGAGCAGAACGCAAAGATTGTTATTTATCTCAGCGTTCTCACCCATCTTAATCAGAGTCTTTGATCAACAATGATCAATTCAACTTGAAGGCCCTTTAAGAAAATATTGGGTTTAGGGAAAATGAGAAAGTGGAAAATGAGAAAACGGAAAATAACGGCAAATGCTACGTTACGTCCTCTACGACCTCCAGAAGTGAAATGAAGAGAAAGTCGAGGTGGACTTTCTTGTTGGATCTTTCTCTCTGGGCGCAGCCGCCTTGAGTTCTTTCCTTTCTTTTCCCTCACTCGTCTTCGTCTTCGGAAGAGCGTTCTCGTTTTTCCACTTGTTTGATGACCTTGAAGGGCAAATGTCATGAATTTTAATGGATCTACTTATTATCATAGCTCATATGGTCATAATATGATTCATACTCATTATACCTTAATTAAAATGGAACTATACTTAATTTTTAAATTTTTAAACTAACATGCTTAAATTATCCTTAAAATACCTAGAGATTTCCTCTGTAAGCTTTCTACGATATTTTTGTTAATTATCATTGCCTAGCATGATAATTAACAAAAAACATTACTAATTTCATAAATAGTACCAACACAAATAGTACCTTTTAATTTATTATGCATAAATTATTAGCTTTTCATTATGTATATATTATATGAGCTATGCAGTATGAAATTAAATCAGATATAAGATCCATCGCCTTTAATTATATTAAGTTAATTACTTTTGTGGGTTTACTTTATTAAGAGAAAATACAAATAACTTCATTTTTATTAAATTACATGAACATAATATTTACTTCACCACACATTGAAAACTAGAATTTAAATCTTGGGCTTAAAACAGAGCCAATGGTCTGGTATGGCATAGGGAGAAATGAGAAGTTCCTTGTCGTACGGAATGTGCCAACAACCATCGTTTTTCTGAGGCACAGGGAGAACATCACTAAAAGGATTGAGTCTGAAAACACCTTGAGGGCCAAAGAAGGGAAACATTTGCGAAGAAAGTCTCCAACGTTTGAACAGCCTTTGAAATGCGAAGTCTTGGAGCCTAAACGCGTGGGATTTCATGAAATCTCGAGAAATGAATTTGGCGTGAATTCCGCTTCGCATGGTCGCATATAAAATGAAAGGATCGTCATTGGAAATATTTTCAATCAGAAAAGTCTTTGCTAAACCACTAATATGGGCCCATTCGTGCCAAGACCCCATGTGTTTTCGTCCAATGACCAAGACCTTATGTTTCCTCTCAGTTAATTGTTTCACGGCAGAGAAAAGAACTTGCCCTGAGCTTTTGACTAGTCTCTTTCCTCCTTGCTGTCCAAGGCCCACGTTGAGTCCATCAACGATGAAATCAAATGGCGGAGCATTGTTAATAAATTCAATGTAACTTTGTAATTCTTTCGGGTTCGTGTTCAAAAACACATCTTGATCTTTAATAACTTTGCTCATGAAGGAGCTCTGAAGTTCTTTGAATTCTTCTGTGGTGAGTTTATTTTTCTCTAGTTTCCTCTTGCACCTTCCACAAGTTACGTCGCGATGATTGATCTGAGTTTCCGCCACATTGTAGCCGAGTTCTTTTTGAAAATATAACGTGACTTCTTCTACTAATTCGCCTGTGACGTAGAGATTATTCTCGTCGAGATAATCAAGGAGTCTTATCATGTTGGCTTCATTTTTTTCTTGGCAATTACGAAGCCAGGCGATGAAAGGGGAAATTTTAACTCTTTGTTTTCCATCAGTGTGCAGGATAGACCAACCATTTTCAAAATCCTTATTGTTGAATGATGCTGTGGCTAAATCAGCATAAATGGCATTCGGGATAGGACCGCCGATCTTCATTTCTTCTATTATTTTAAATGCATCTCTCCATTTGGTCGTGAGCACAATGGCTTCCACCACTTTATCTCCTGTATTCAAGTCCCACATGTTGTTATTTTTCTTTAGGATTTGCTCATAAATGGAGAGAATCTCGACTTCTAAATTTTTTCTATGGCCTTTATGACGAGCGAGAAGGCGAATGTAATTAGCCATAATGGAAAGACTAGGAGATTTCTCTTGTTCATAAAACTTTTTTCCTAAGGTCAAATTGTCCGTCATCAAACAGGCGTTTAAGAAATGGGCCCCTAAATGAAATATCAAAAAAATAAAATAAAAAATATTTATTTTATTGTTGCAAATGTATATTTTGAATAAATATGCATGTACCTATCATATTATATCGCATTTCATCTCACTTATTATCGCCTTATAGAACGAAAGAAACTCACCAAATGATTGACTTTTAAAAAAGTGATCAACTCGTTCGCAACGTGACTTCATAGAATCGAATGACACTTCGTTTATCATCTGAGGATTACGAGAAACATGATTAACCAATGCTTCGATAAGAGATTTCCCACGGCTAACTCCCGGAATCCACTCCATTTGATTTTCGATGTGATCAAACTCGCATTCATTTTTCCTTGACGTACGGTTTATCTGAAGGGATTCATTCGAAATGACTGTTGATTGCGCTGACGAAGTTGAGAATTTTTGAGCACCATATCCCATTCCAATGAACAGTGATTGAGGGCGATAGATCTTATAATCTTTAGATTCTATAAATCGAAATATACTCTTCATAGCGCCACTCATCTTTGGATATTCTCCTTGCAGAAGAGTCTTATTTCTAAAATTAAATAGTCATTAGACAATCATAGACTTCATAGAATACTCTTTATCTTAATTGACAGTAGGTATGTATTTTAAATTTCATAATAATTAACTTTGTAAATAATAAAAATTATAATTATAATGCTCAACAGTAAATCAATAATTAATTAACTAATCAAAAAATAACCAGTAAAATGAATAAGATGAAGACCGAAGAGCAATTTAACAGTTAACATTCTCAATTACCATTTTATGCTAAAGTTGTCTCCTTTAATTTAAGGAAATTGTCTTTCTGATTAAATAAAATTCAGTTTAATAACAAAATTGAAAGTAAATTACTAAATCCAAAATATAATAACATTCTAATCACAATTTAAAGGCATTTAAAATGAGCAGTTCGATTTTAAAGGCAGCTCGGAAAGGCCGGTGCTTTGGGTATGTTTCGCATATTGGCATATTGGCATTGCTATTGGCAGACTTTCCCTTGCGCCCTTTTGGTTGTGGCTGAGGTTTGAATTCTCAAACCGCTTCATTTCTACACCAGCGTGCAGGGCGCAGGGAAGAGAAATTGTCAACGGCTTACAGCCACGGTTACTTTACAACTTCCTTCATTTCTAAACATTCTTTATAGTTTTTAACTTTTAATTATCCTCTTTGCTCTTCTATCATTCTTCAAACTTCTCCTTCATTTATTTCTCCTCTCAAGTGTAGACATTTAATCGACTTTAATTAATAGTATTAGTTCAATAGAAGTGGGACTTCGAGCGAGATACTCTCTAAATAATTTTAAACTCTAGACTTATTCCCGTCATTATATCTAATTTTAATAAAATGGAAATTGGGAACATTAGTGCTAATACTAAATCCTTCAATAAAAGCTACAATAGTCGAAAGCCATTGCTGGATAATTCAACAAGCAGGTTATAGAACATTAAATTTGAAAGATTGAAACTATTATTGTTCATTTAAAAACCTGTTGATTTGATTTTTGAAATTTTGAAATTCTAATTTTTTACAGCTTTCAAGCCTTCAATTTATCTTCTGCAAGTTTGAAGACGCCGACAAGTAAAGGAAACCGCTCTAAGACATCAAGTGGAAGTAAAAGTCTGAATAAATCTGGAAACAAGAAATGTTATACTGGAGATCGGTTCATTCCCGATCGCTCAAATTTCGAAATGGCCAACTATGTTCTTAATCAGCCACCAACGACTGAATCAGACAGGAGCGAAGGTTCGTCTCAAGAAAGCAACTCGGTTCAAGGAAAGAAGGATACAAAATACTCGAGGTCGGTTACAGAGACTTTACTTGGCGTCTCGGATCTCTCCAAGACCAGAGTTCTCTCTTATGCGAAAAAGCCCAAAGGACCCCCAGAGGTAAATTATAGTAAATTACAATTTGAAATTAAAAGGAATTCAATCCATTTAAATATATCTAATTAAAATTCTAAAGGGAACTCTTTTAACAAGAATTTGTTTTATTTTTAAGGGTTATCAAAATGCTCTCAAAGTCGTGTATCAGGGCTCTTCGGGTGTAAATGACAACTTTCAAAAGTTTCGAGTTATTCCCAAATGTTCAGAAAAGATTCTTGATGCTCCTGACATTGTTGATGATTTTTATCTCAACATCATTAGTTGGTCAAGACAGAATGTGATCGCTGTTGCTCTCAAAGACAGCGTCTATCTTTGGGATGCTCAATCTGCCGACATTCAGAGATTGCCTTGTAGCACAGTGTCCAAAGAAAAGTAATATTTAACTTTATTCAAAATTGTTTAATTAAGATAACATCATTAGATTTAGCCATTATTCAATAAGCCCTAACATTTAAGTAACTTTCTTGTAGATTCGGAATTGTTACTTCTGTTGAGTGGATCGAATCTGGAACTCACTTGGCTGTTGCACTCGACAATGGAAAAATTCAACTTTGGGATGTTCAAAAAATGAAATTGGTCAGAACTTTACGGACGGACGACATCGCCCGGATTGCAGCCATGAGCGTCAATTCTCATCTCCTAACTTGTGGTAATAAAATAGGAACGATACGAAACCACGATCTCAGAGAAAAGGAACACGAAATTTTTACAAATAAGACTGCTCACGCTCAAGAGGTATTGAATAATTTAATTAATAGTTTTTAATATTTGCAAAATATAATGCCTAAATACCAATGCAAATCTAACGAATTAATGAATTGAGAATAATTTGTTTAAATGTCATTTTCAAGGTATGTGGCTTAAAATGGTCATGTGATGGACGTTATTACGCTTCTGGAGGCAATGACAATATTCTTAATATCTGGGATTCTCTTCACATGAGCTCAACTGCAACACCTATTGCTTCTTTCGACGAGCACTTCGCTGCTGTTAAAGGTAAAATTTTGATTTTTACATATACTTTAGATTTAAAAGATTAATAAAGTAAATGATCTGATATTTAATGTGACTAATAAATGTTTTTACTAGCAATCGCATGGAATCCTTCACATTCGAGTATAGTTGCAAGCGGTGGTGGAACAAACGACAGACAAATTAAAATATGGAATGTTTCGAGTGGAAAGATCCAGCGGACTGTTGATGCTCAAAGTCAAGTTTCTGGGCTCATCTGGCACGATTGCTATCGAGAGATCATCAGCGCACACGGATACAGCAAAAATCAACTCAGCTTGTGGAAATATCCAGAAATGACAAAGGTTCATTTTAAACAAATTGTTTAAATTTAAGTTTTAGTCTACCTAAACCTAATGTATTCTTAATTATTTATTAATTTCAATACTCTCATCTAATTAATTGCCATTTTGGTTTGCCTTTAAGCGACGATTTAAGAATGTAAATTGTAATTAAACAGGTTGGTGAGATGGCTGGCCATACTCACAGGATTCTTCAAATGGTCATTTCTCCTGACGAAACAACGGTGGCGACAACGAGTGCTGATGAGACATTGAGATTTTGGAGAGCTTTCCCTCCCACAAAAGCCACATCTGCCCTTAGAAAGGAGAAAGAAAAGTCGAATTTCACAGGATTCCTTGGACTTCGTTAGTTTCAGAACAATCTTCACTGATCTCAAAATACGTGTTTCCGAGTCTAAATTACAATTACTTGTATGCATTTCTGAGTAATTTGATATTTTAGGCCGAGTGCAACTATGATTTAACTTTTACAACATTTTAATTTTATTTTATGTGAGAATTATGATTTTGATCGAATTATTTTTTGTAAATAACTTCGCTTTCAAAACTATAAAGTAACTTATCTTAATAATAGTAAGTAATTTAAACCAATTTTCATGTGATATATACATGTATTTGCTCTAAATATCTTCAGTAATGAGTTTTCCCTCAAGTAAATACTTCTTATATTCTACTAAATCCATTTGATTAATTTTTAATTTGCGAGATTATTATAATGAATGCCAATTTTGCATTTATCTTCCCTTTAAACAAAAGGCCATATTTTTGACTTTAGACTGTCAACTCAATATTTATTTTGAAATGCAATAACTTTTTTACCATTTATGTTACTCATCTTAAGATGCCATAAAGCAATGATAACATTTGAGATTATTTTACTTTTAATCATAAGGATTGTCATCTAGGCTTGAAATTTTACTTGTAATTTGGTCTCCGAGCCTATAATTTTTTAACTTGACAAAGATTTTAAAGTAACTGAATGTTATTTTTCTTAAATCATTGAAATGATGTGATTTGTCGTAGTAACATTGAGACTTTAAATTATATTGGTAATTTCAGTTTAAATAAAACAATTTTGAAAAATTAAAGTACATTAATACGATACAATGATAATCATTTTTCTCTCATATCCACTTGCACTTTCACATTCTTTTCATATTTTCTTAATTCTGATTCTGATAATGCATGGGTAAATTAACTCATGTACATCGTGTATTGAAGCGAGGCATAAAGAAATAAAGATATAAATGAGATGAATGCATAAATGAATGAGAAATGCATAAAATGAAATTTGAATTGATAGAATTGAATTGTCAAGATTAGATTTAAAATATATTCACTTAAGTTTTATTCAGACGATTAGACTCAAAGGTCTGTTTATAAGTGACGGTATTAATAAGTACATCATTACAATTATACATTATATTATAGTGTATAAGATACTTATTTTAGTTTAAAGGTATATTGAACTATGATACAGAGTAAGGTACAAGCCATCATTTTTGCTCTTCTCATTCATAAAGTCCAAAAAGTGTAAAGTCAAAGTAGCCATTCAAATACAAAGATTGTAATCGTACAGAGTAAAGTATGTAAATCAGGTCAGTTTTGATAAAAGCTTAATGGTCTAAACAATTAGTCTAAATTATCACTTTAGCAAAGTTGAAATGTCGTTGTATAAGAAGAGGTCTTTAGCTTAATGTGTAGACTGGACTGGAGTAAGTTCGTAATTAGTAACAATTAGCAAATATGAAATATTTTTGCACTATCTATTGACGTTTCTTTACAAAAAAGGTACATTTGTGTATTGGAGTATTTACAGTCATTTAATTGTTAATCGTAAAAATCTAGTTTGAATAGTATTCAGAGTTCATGTCATTTAAATTAGACAATAAAATACGTATGCATGCACACTTACACTGGAGGCATACAAGTCTGATTAGAGTCAGAAAAGCTAAATAAGATCTTAAATTGAAGTAGTTTTTGCGCTGGTGAACTGAAGGTAAGTTTTATATAGTAAGTAAATCTCATAATCTTATACATGTATTTTAGGCTAATTAAGAGCTTAAAGTTTAAATAGTACGTTTACTCAAAAGGCCATTGTTAAAAAATAAAAGAAGCTCTAATAGATATTTCTTATGTAAGTAACCTTACGAGTAGATCAAAGGCATACAAGTGTGTTTTAGCTATTACATAAAACATTATTACATCCATGTTCCCTTTAACTTTATATACAATGTTTATGTAATTTAATACTTATCTGATGATGTCCTATGGTAAACGAAAGATCTTATCCTCGCAACCAAAACGAAACTCAAGTGGTGAAAACCTTGAAGGGTCAGATTGAAAACTAGTGATAGAAGAAAGCCCAATTTCTCTCATTCTCATTCACTTAGAAGCGTTCAAAGTAGAATAAATTTCTACTAAAGTTGAACTTCATGCTTAAAGCTGAGAATGAAGGAAAGATGCGTGTGCTCTGAAGACGAATTGAGTGGCTGTGACGGAGGTGTGTGTGTGGAGAGAAGGCTATGATTAAATGATGATTCGCCCCCATTAAGACCTGACATTTGAGGAATTCGCGGGAGAATTGAAGAATGTGTCGGGTGGAGCCGCCGGGGCTGCCACGACACTAAATTTAGACTATTAAAATGAGAATAAAAAGGCTCCGATTAAATCCCCGGTGACTCTACCGGAATTTGGCCGCCGTGTGAGAAATGTCTCTCTCATTATGTAATTCTTTTTTATCACCGCCACCACACAATGTTCTATCTGATTCCATACTTGAGTATTTTTAGCTCGAATTCCACTCTGCTCCTCCTTTCCAAACGTTAGACAATTCAATTCTAATGATGAGTTTGGATGACCGTGGTGGGATTTGAACCAAAAAATAACTCGTTTTTATAGAGAAATCTCTTCTTCCCTTTTGATAATAAGAGTCTCAAGACTGAAAGTGACTCCTGATTAAGTCATTTAAATGTTTATCATGGATGAAGTGTAGTTGAGTATTAGCTAATTGTATGCATGCTTTTAAGGTTAAAGAGTGTGTAAGTGTGTAAAGTATAATGTTACAAGTAGTATTGTAATAACTAAGATTCGAGTATTGATCATGTAGTAAGGTCAATTAATAAAATTGCGATGGGTTGTTTAGTGTGTTTTTTAAAACATCTTCTTGTTTTGTCGGACCATTGAATCGGCAAAGTTGGGACTTGGAAGGTCGCTCAACTTCACGAGACCTTTTCCTGAAAAGACGTTCGAGGACCTTCGCTCTTCCTTCTTGAGGAAATGGACAATGATAGACATGGCTGAGGGAAAGTCTATCGTATCTTGTTCTAAACCATTCAAAATTCAATTCATTTAAAGTCGATCAAATATTTAAATATACATTTAACAATCGTAACATTTTTAAATGATCAGCAGATCTATAACTAGTTTTGGTTTATACCTGTTCTGATGTCAAATTGGTTCGTCTCTTTGTTTGGTACAAGGTAGCTTGATTCTATAAACACCAAGAGAAAAATGGTTGAGTTGAAGCAAATTACTATTTTTGCATTTTGCAAAATATATTTATTGTCTTTCGGAATGAGTTGTTCTATTTGTTTTTGTATGGCAAAAGAAGTGAGTTAATAGGTGAATTACCTTGGGTATGTTCAGCGAGAAGTTCCTCGAGTTCTTCAGTATTATAGTTCGGAACGAGGGTCTTGACAATTTTTCCCATATCGATCGCAAGAATTGCTCCTGACCCTTTCCTGTCGTACTTCTTGAATTGCTTCTCCATGACTGAAAGTCAACAAACAAGAGAATAAATTAGCTCTTCTCGTGTGTACCATATAGGCTTCCTTTGCCCAAACGCTTATTTTCTTTAAGTTTAAGGAATTTATGTGTTTACTACAGGATTTTTTTCTTGAAAATTTTAATGAAAAATTTCGTGACTACTTGTTGTGTTTACTTATATCAATTTGGCTATAGGGGATTCCGGCTTTTTGAGGTGTATTTTAAAATTTTTAACATTGGGAAGTCAAGCAAGTGATTGCGTTGCTTTATAAAATAATCTCTTTATTGAGTTATGTATGGTTTTAGGAGATCAAGGTTTTTTGTATTGAGAATATAAAATATGTTTGTGGATTAAATATTAGCTTTATATAAGTTTGATCAGGATGTTTTAATAATGAATGTTTGTAAATTGCTTACAGATTCTCGACTCCCGTTGGATTTTCTGCTCCTGAAATAATAAACAAATAGAGTTGATGAGTATATACTAATAAAGGAGAAATTCAAGTTGAATTGAGTAATATGGAATAAAACGGTTGGGTTCCTCACGTGGAGCGGAAACATGTGCTTTAAACAGTTTTAAGAGGTTTTTTAATAGTAAGGAAAAGTATATGGTCTACCAAGATGGTCTACTAATTTAATTTCATATGATGTAAGTTTGCAAAGTATATATGAGTTTGTGGTTTCCTATATGGTGTAATGTTCATTGTAATCCAAGTCCTCGTCTCATGGCCTATAAAAGTCATTCCTTGGCAATGAACTGGGGAGATTCCTCAGGAACGCATTTCCTCACTATCCTTGTCATTCGAGCAGATTTGTAAATTTGGATGGAATGGAGCCGGCTTGAATTTTGATTGTTTCTTTTCTTCACTTACAATTCATTTTTACTTTAAATCAAAGAAAGCCTTTTGTTTTTATTTTATTTTATTTATTTATTTTCCTTATTATGGTTACCTTATAACTTTAAAAAATAGTTAATTGTAAGTCTGATTCTTCCATTAAGAGAAAAAATACTGTCTAATGAAATACTGTTTAGTGAAATGATTTATTTGAAAACTTTCTCTGAGTTTTTTGCGTAAGGTTAGTTAAACCTAAGAAGCTCATTGAAAAGAAATTTTACTATGCATTTACATGGTCATAATGTTTTGACAATATCCTATATTTAGTGCTTGCGAAGTCAATAAACAAGTGAAATTTACTTGCTCTTTTTTGTGACCAATTTGGAAATTTACGATTCGAGTCAAATGGGCAAAACCATTGAACTCATATAAAAGCTTTTGCATACCAAATAATTCACACCGCGTGTGAGTTCAATAGTAAAAGAATGGAAATAAATACAAAACTGGTGAGTCAATAAGGAAAACTGTATCTTAAAGTTAAAAGGCATAAATATATCATATGAGATTATAAATGTGCAAGATGTTTTAGCGTTTTAAAGAGAGGAAAAGAAAAGGTCTTTCGTCGTTTACAAAACCTTTCTCGAATCATTTTATTAATGGGCTTAAAAAGTAGCTCATGTGAAAATTACGACCCTTCGCATTGACTTTGGTATTTATCACCTCATTGCTTATTAACTTTCCCCTGTGCTTTAACTCCTTGTGTCTTTTCGTCAACTCTCAGAACAGTGAGATGCTGATGTAAACGACGTCGTTCTGTTTAACATTTCAAGATCAGTGCAATTAATTTATCAATTCAACAACCTATCTCAACTTCCTACTCTTTAGACCGTGATGTGTTCAGTTGGCCAAATCCTTTTAATCCTGTCTCGGATCTAATGTGACAAAACGATAAATGGAATTTGACAAGGTCTTTCATTTAAATTGTTCAAAGAAGTCCTCTAAAGTTTTATCAAATGTGAATGCAAATGCACCATGCAATATTTTCCTTGAAAAACACTAATCACCATGCTTTAATTCTAAATTCGATTATGTTATATTAATAATTAAAACTTATTTAAAGTAATCAATGTGAATGCTTTCTCTTAATTTATAAATGTTTCTTATAGTCGTTTCAATTTAAGCTTTTGTATTTTTTCTTATTTTGGTTCGCATAAAAAAATCTCGGTAATGATATTTAAAATAGAAATGTGTTTTTAATTTCAATGACCACCACTTTCTAATTATAAATGCTCTTTTCTCTTTGAGCACTAACTGAGCATGATAGAATGTAATTTAAATGGGATTTACAAAAAAAGTTTTATTTACCATTTGTAGTTTGTGAAGGGGATTTGAAGTGAAGTGAGTTAAGAAAAGTTGAAGCCTCAAGTCAAAAGAGGCGAATGGAAATTGACTGGAAAGTCACCGGATTCAATCTCAAAGACCGGAAACTTCACACTTGGATTTCCTCAAACTTGAGAAGATTTGTAAATCTTTGAAGGACTCTTGAGCTGTTCTGCTAGTAATCCCTTTGTTGTATGTGGTTGTAGTTCCTTGTTGGTTGTTTGTTCGAAGGAAGCCGCGAAGTGTTTGGAATGAAGGGAGTTGAGTCTTGGTGCTTTTATAGTTCTTCTCCCTCCCTTGAATGCCAAGGAACGAAATAAAAAATGAGTCGCCACGAGTTGCGGGGATTTCTGCTGGGCGCTGAAAGGTGAGAATAGGAACTCTGAGGCGGGATGAAAATCCCCGACGTTTCTCCTCCTTTCTCCATTGGACCCACACGGATTCCTCCGACAACCCGGCGTTCATTTCATAGCATATTACTCACGTAAGTAATGCAAGGTACTTCGTGTGTCTCCGTATTAACTCCTCTATGAGACAATGATTCCCTTAGCCTTCAAATTCAATGATCTCTCCCTTTATTGGGCTGACTGGAGAGACAAGGAAAAAGCCAAAAATAAATTATACATGACCGTGACTTCCCAATTTATAAATTTTATTCCCACACAATTGGACTACACGCATCCATCAAATACAGTTGACCTTCCTCTCGGCAAATTCCATTTTTTTAATTCTAAAGATGAATGATTCTGAAAAATGAGATTTGTTTCTTTTAATTTCTCTTACACCTGTAGGTTTTCATTCCAGTCTCGTCATGTGTCTACTTAATTCTTAAAGAATTCTAAACATTAGTAATTAGATAGACATTAATTTAAATTAATAAATGATCCCATCATGTCTAAATTCCAAACGTAAATTTTATTTAAAATATTAAAATGAAAACCGTTATTAGAAATAATTTGAACAGTTTCATTGATGGTATCATCCTGAGCTGTGAAAGAACCTATATAATGGAGTGTCAAGAGTCTACAACTCTATTATAGTGAAAATTATCAATAAATCGTCATTGATATGACAGGATTACTAAATAATTGTTCAATAAGTTGATTTATTAGTTTATTGTTTAAAATTCTCTGCATAAAAAACTTCGAGGGTAAGTGGAATAAATACAAATAAGAAAATATTCTCGTTCGAGTAGTAAAGCAGATAAGTAAGTAGTAAGTAGTGTATAAAAAGGGTTGATTGAACGAAAACGAAATCACTTTGAGAGAAGAATGTAAACAACAATAATAGTCGAATGATAGCATTTGACAAAAATAAACGGAAAGTTGAGGAATTTCACACATAAACAGGAGGCTCAAGACCCAATGATTTTTCTCTACTTCCTTTCCGAATCGAGCCTCTTAATGCCTTCCTGGTTGACTAAACCTTAAAACCTTTCTTCACACTCCTCCTGAGTACAATGCTTTGCTTTTTATTTGATTATCATCAAGATTTGTTGAGTGTGCAGTCCCCCCAGGCCGCCTACCCCACCAATAAAACCCAGAGTCCAAACGCGGAATTCTGACCTAAATGTTCCATGTCAATTTACGCCGACTGTCCCGCATAAATCACCAATCCGACTCTCCTCAATCCTCAACTACGTATATATACGTGTCTGATGAAGGAGTGGAAAAAGGTGAAAAGAATTTTTGATATGAACAATGTCGCCTTTATTCACTACATGGTACGTGAATGTGAGTCAGTAGTATTTAGTATGTTCAGAGATTATGGCTCAATGCCTCACCAGCCTGGCGACACCCAAAAAGACAAAGAAATGGCTCTTCTTTCGACACCGTCGTCATTCGACTACGAAATTGTTCAAGCGAGATTTCATTCTCAATGATCTTCCCCGTATAAATAGCATATAAGCGAAGGGAATTAAATGTAATTTAATGTCAGTAAATTCAATAGTACACAATGTAAGTAGGTACTTAATGTACTTAATAACGAGGTTTGGTGATTCAATGCATAGGGAATACAAACGGGTGGTGTGAAGAAGGAAGAAGTGTTTGAAAAGGATTTTGAAAACAGACGTTTAGAAAATGTGTGACAGGGGAAGATAAGTGAGGCGGGCCAAAGATCCGACATAATTTACGCGGCTCACAACGAGAATTTGAGAATTGAGGAGGAGAGAATCCAATGGAGATCCGTTCATCATGAGGTTCTTTGAGCCTCGCGTGATGAGCCCTGTGAGTAATTAATTTCTTTATCCTTCGTAATTGTCATTTGTGAGCCGGAGCGGCGGGGAGCGAGAAGAGGAACAAGTCGCGTTGTAATGTTTCCCTACCTTTCCTCACACATACGACCTTCCTTCCAATGCCATGGCCAATTAAAGCCAACTAAATCACATTCCGTCCCGCCCAGCAACCGTCGTCCACTTCGGAATTCCTCCCTTTCTGTCCCGCATTGTTTCTCCAAGAAGTGACATGACGCGTGACGTCATAAATATACAATAAAGAACATGGTGTTTTATGACTTCATTATATGGGTACTTGAATACAATACTTTGATTCATTATAAGATTCTTATAAACATGATATGGAATTGAGTATAAGTATAATGGAGTATTTAGTTAAATAAGTAGCAGAATGATCACGAGATTGTGAACGTAGTCTCATTCGTGCAATACATTTTTTAATAATCCGTCTCTTCTCTCAATAAACTCGTCCTCACTGGGACCAGGTTTGAGAATTTTCATTCTCAAAGGCTCATCTCAATAAATCTTCGATCCCTAATGGCCTTATTTTTATTTATGGGATTTTTTATATTATGAGATTATACATACATCTTGAAGGGGTATAAATAGAAGCTCAACTGACTCGAATTAATATTCCTCAAATAAAAATTTACGAACTTGTTATACTAATATATTAACCACATTCCATTTCGTGATTCTTGACTCTTATCATTACGTTCCTTTAAAAATTGTTATTTGTATAAAATATATTAGAGCCTTTGATGCCGAGCGTAAGCCGGCACCCAGGTCGACATATTTTTTTAATTTTAACAAGGAGAGTCTTCGTACAGTAAGTAAGTAAGTACAAGCGTGAATAACATTCATAAATACATTGAAAATCTCATGTAGCTAATATAACTTTTATCAAGGGATAAATTCTTGTCTTTGCGTTCCATTTACAAGATTCACATTCACAATCAATATATCTGGATCATTATGTGCTATAAAAATTGTTGTGACATTGGACATTTCCTGTTTAAACTCTTTTAATCCTTCATAATCTACACATACTCGTGTATGTAAATTAAATATTCATGCATAATAACGTGTAAGTTGATTAATTTTTTTAAAAATAAACTAAAAAAGAATATTAGATTAATTATTAATGATAATAAAGAATATAAGATTGTTAAATTGGAAAATATGCAAATGTCACGAACAGTCGGAAAGATAAATCAATTATTGAAATATTGGTTTACAGAATTCAAATTAATTGCTAGGGAAAATAAATTAATGAGAGTAAATGAAGGGTTAAAATGAAGAGTCGATGAAATTTTTATTCCGGAAGGTCGGAAAGAACTTGGCTCATTAAAAACCATGAAGAACCATTATATTACTCGCATTATTATCTAAGATCTCTTGTAAAAATGTGTGTAAACTCGCATAGTTTGAGCTTGATCTTGACACTGAATGATCTTCACGGTGGTGGCGTAATGAATTCCAAAATTATGATTAGGATTAAAACAAGATGAAGTGGCTCATTCATTTCTTTGAAAGTCTCCAAATATTTAATGACTTCCTCTATTACAGACCTGCCATTTATTACACGTATAAGATACAACTATATAGAACCCGGTGATACAAGTACTTGTAATGATCTAAACTCTTCTCATTAAATGGTCGTGGGCGAAAGAGGCATTTTTGGTTGAGTCAGAATTAGACAGGCGCCGCGGTTCCGTTCCTCATGTAAGGATACCACAATTTGTTCATTGAGAGGAAAGACTTTTAATGCGAGTTGATAGGAATTGAGAAAGGTCGTTGGAAGATTCCTTCTAATTCCTTATGCTATAATACGAGCTTTTTTACAATCTGACTAGGTGAATTAAAGTGAGAATAATTCTTACGGTTTCCTATTGTTTTAAATAGAGGATCATTTTTCTAATTTTATCATTTTCTTTTCAAGCTCTTATTTCAGTGTTATGGGGGAGCACGCAAGCAGATGTGTGTGGTTTTTGAATGAATTAAGGAATTTCCTCAATGGCACACCAGATTATGACAAAGATAACACACTTTTTTCGTCTTTTATGTAATGCAGAAAATTTATGCGAAGCCAGAAACCACAATGCATGTTAGCAAACTTAAAGAGCAAATAGCTGAGGAAGGGGGAAAAAATATTTTTAAATACCGGATGATGATGATGTGAATGTCGTTCCGGATGAGGCGGATGTTCATTCCGCCTTCTGACTCCTCATTATTTGACACATTAGGATGAGAAGGGTCGATAAGAAACATTAGTTTTCATGTTTTACTACCGTATTTTAAGTCTTCTATCGCGTTTGAACATCAACATCATTCATAAATAGGGAATTTTCACGCATTCAAGCTACTTAAAAACCCTTAAAATATCTTTAAATGAGATGCTTTAAATAAGATATGTCAATAAAAATACCTCAAATTCAAGAATCCAGTAAGTTGGTTGAAAAACAGCAGGTGTTTTTACATGAAAGATAAAATTCTTTCTCGGATGGTCAAATTTTTAATGTGGATGACGTTTTATGTCATTTACTTAATGTTCCATGGATTAGAAATAGAAAAAATGTTAAAAATATGCTTTTGCGATCAAATCATAAGCATTGATAATTGTCGTGTTTAAAATACTTGAAGGTTAATTTAAGCACACGAGGGTGGAAAACATCGTTCAATCTCTTAAAGGAATCAATTATCTCTCTTCATTTGAAATCATTAAAGTGCTGCTATTACTGGAAATTGAAATACTAGAATTTAAATTACTAATTGCTAATTAAGTTAATTTTAAACTTTTTTGCTATTACAATGCATGATTATGTATTAAGTTTAAGTCACATAAAAGCAAAGGTAATGCTAAAATCTTAGGCAGAATTTATTTAATGTTTACTTCGTAATTTCACATTAAATTATAAATGAACAATTGGGATTTTTTTTGTTTATTTATTTATTATTATTATTATTTTGTTCCTGAATAAGCCGCATTTGATTACTCATCTCGACTCAACTTGCATGCATAATGCATAAACTTAAAATCGACAGTTTAAAACAAAAGTTGTGAACTGAAGAGTCACTTTATGTACTTAACAAAAAGTTTCATAAATGAAAGGAACTTGACTCTTGCATCTAAACATACTTTTTTTTATATAATTATAAATTATTTTTGTTTCGTCAAATTAAATTCTTATTAATACAATAATATAGAATGAGTTCAATATGGGTAAGCAATGATATTTAATAAAAGGTTAAGTTATAAACTATTCTAGTTGTAACATTTTTTATTTAGTTTAAAACTTATTTTAACAAAATCTTGACGAATTAAGAATTAAAATCAATTATTAAAATTTACTTTTTTTCAGATCTCCAAATTCATTGTTGTTGGTCTTTCTCTTCAGATAGTGAAGGCTTCCGAATTAATTAGCGAACCTGAAATCTTAGTAGCTGAAGTTGAAAAATCAGCACGACTAATACTAAACCCGAAAATTTTCATACGTTCCATGTATATAATATCTTCAAATTATCCCAAACAAGTTCAGTTAAAAGATAAATTCGAACATACTGAACACGAGCAAGATTTGAGTAACCTTCATGAAAGTGATCAAAATCTGAAATCTTTGATCAAAAAAGATCCGAAAAATGACAGCAGTAGTAGCAGTAGCTCTGAGTCGAGCGAGGAGATTGAACACTCTCAGCCTTTATTGCCATTACCCAAAATAAGTAAAATAACTCTCAATTCTGAAGATGAGCATTTGAGTAGCCAAACAGAATCAAATATCAATAAAAGAGAAAATGAATATGAACATGAAAGACACATTGATTCTTTTGAGAATTCAGGGGAAAATACTGAGTCCTTTCGACTTCTTCCTTCCTTTGAACCTCATAATGAAGAAAAAGTGATTGGTAATGAAAATGAGGTATTCAACGAGGATCGACGTCCCATCAATGAAGGAGTTCAAGGAAAAGTTTTTGGAAAATTAGGGAGAGAAGACTCTTTCCAGGGTGCTGATTTGGGTCATTCCCATTTTGCCAATAGAAAAGGAAATCACAGGAGAGATTTTGAAAATGACGAAGAACTTCCAAGAGGACTCACAGTTCCTTTCGCCTATGAAAATAATTATGATCTCTGGAAGCAATACAGGAACTATGTGATTCAGAAGGAAAAACTTAATGAGGAGTCAAGACTTTAACTTGTGTAATTTTAACCACAAGGAACGGACACGGACGAAAATAAAATTTTAATTGGGATTATTTTCTTTATAAATAATGTCTGCTCTTTTCAGCCGCTTTCACATATTTTATTGAACCTTTGTGCTGATTAAGTTTTAAGTTCATTTTCAGTTCATGCATATTATTTTAAAGGTCGTTTAAGCAAATACGCATATTAAACTCCCATTAAATCTTTTAGGCATATAAATATTTAAAAAAAACACAGTATTCATTGCTTTCTAAGCAAAAAAGTTTTAATTGTAGGCTCATCTCAAGGTATTAAGGGTTTAAAAAAGTCCCGGTGACGGTCAATTAATTTATACGGGCGTTAATCTTTTGAGAATTTTTATCCCTCATTATAATTTGCTGACGTCCGAGGAGATGTTTAATGGCAAAACGAAAAACAATTTTTTCCCTTATGTAAGAACCCTCATGCACCTCGGCATTTGGAAGGAGTTGGTTGATGTTCCTGGGAGCTTTTGCGGATCTGTGAGGAATGGCAGAGCTAAATTGCTCAAGTTACGACAGAGACCTTCCTTTCTATGCACCCGACATTCAAGAGCAGTTTTCTGAATAATTAATGTTAATTAGTCTCATCATTTCACTGCCAAGAGATCCGCTCTGTGTTAATTCTCATGTACTTATTCTTTCATTTTATATTTATCTTCTCAGGGTTGTGTTGATCTTGTACAGGTTTCCTTATTACATCCATTTTTTACTTTCCAGTCTTCCTTATAGGATTCCTTAAACTCCGCAAATTATTAATAGTAAGCCAACTTGTACATATTTTTCAATATTTATTAATAAAATAAAAATTTATGAATAAAAAGCTATTTATGCACATATCTAATGTTGTGCTATGATGCGTAAATATAAAAGTTCAATTTGAAAGATGTTTAGACATAAAACTCATGTTGTGGGATATTTTTATTTCCAAATAAAAATGTGAAGAATTGGGGTGAGGCGAAGAAAAGAATGTTTAATGTTGGATTCAATTATTCATCATGTCTCTTCTCTCAGAGCCCGAGGAAATTACAAATGGCCGTGTACTTCCGCTTGCTGAATGAAGATTCGTCGAGACACCCGTAGATGTAATTTAGTTTTAGACAGTCGAGTCGGCTAAGATTGATCCTTTGACCAATTTTGGTTTTCACTTTTGGCAGCAGCGTGGCATTCCGCCGGATCTTACTGTTCAATCAAAATCAATGAGATTCTCATTCTTCAAATGTTTAGATCCCAAATACTCACTGGGTCAATTTTTTTTAAGTCGCGATTCTTTAAATAAATAAATAGAAATCAAAGGTTTTCAAACAAACCAATTTTTCTTATAAACGCTTTGAATAGCTAAATCATAAATGAATCTACCATAGCTAGACTTTTCTTGATTTTTTACATTAAAAAATTCTTTAAATTAAATGGGTCGTATTAGTTGAATATAGAATATTGAGTTTAGACCAGGATTTGGATTGAGAATAAATTCTGTTCGTTTACGTAAGCATCACCTAAAAAAGTTTTCTCCGTAGTGCATGATGCTGTTATAGTCGTACTCGAAGGGCATCGTTACGTTGCTCGAGTGCAATTTGTCAAAGTTGTTGAGGAATCCTGGAAGAACGAGGCCAAAAAAATGAAGAATTCAAATAATATAAAGGCCAACTTGCAGTAAATGCAAGAAAAAGAATCTATTAACTAGAGACCTTTGAGAACATTCTTTTTGACGACAGTGATGAACTCATCTCGATCTGCAATTAAACATTTAACCAAGATCGCATTTATAAAATAAATCATATCATCCTCCTTTGGATCCTCAACAGACGGGAAAAGCTGATTATAAGGGGAATGTGTGGATTTGGATGTTTTGCATAAAAGGAATTGTCCCGAATTGTTATTGGTCCTTGTACCTGGTCGGGACTGTTCGTGATAAACTCCCAACGCATGCATGATCTCATGGAGCGGACGACCGATTCCTTGGAAGCATTGGGCAGACACCAAATCCGGAGCTTGGAGTGAGACGATCTGCGGCCCACCGAGGCGCCCAACATACGACCAACACCTATTCCCATTGTCAAATTGTTCCTAAAAATTCATGGGCTGACTCCACCTCACCCGGCAGGCTTCTCCACAGGCCAAATGATCAAGTAGTCTGCGGCTTCGCCGTCCCACTCCCGGAATTCCAAGCACGTGTAGAAGTCCAGGATCCGAATTGCCGTCTTCACGATCATGTACTCCTCAGGCACTACAGTCATTTCACACGACTATTTCATTGCTAAATCATCCGAGCTTCAATAACTATTACAATATGAGAAAACTATAATAATATAATCTTTAAAGTGCCTCGCTCTTACTATTGTTCTTAAATAATGTTCAATTGATATATCCTTGCATATGCTTATTATTTCCCTCCGCGATGACTTTGTTTCATTCAACATAACCTTTAATATATTTATATTGTTTCCTTTAACTATATAATAATATGTAATGTGATTAACATAAATTACAAAATAAACTATAGAGTTCTGATGTAAAAGTTTTAGAGCTTGAAAGCGTCGAGACTGTTCATCATATCATCACTTTCATTAATAAAAGGTTTAACTTACAAGAATTAAGTAAATGGAACAATTAATTGATGTCTTTGCATACATGAAGTACAAGTTGGTATTTACAAATAATAAATATAGAAATAAATAAAATTGTGCAAGGAAAAGTAAAGATGGTCTAAACTCTAAACCTCTCAATCTAATTCTAATGCTTCTAATATACTTGCATATTTATGAAAGTTCAACGGTCTCACTGAAATTTAAGCAATTTAGCTTTCTTTTTATTTATAATGTAAATTAATCTAACGCAATTATTTATGTTTAAAATCGTCTGAAGTAAAATAAAAACTCTTAAGGCTTTATAAATAAATTGTTTGAGATTTCTATTGGATGAAAGAAAGAAAGTGAACCGACAAGATCTAAATACTTATTGAGTATTGCAAATTGCAAAGTGACTGAAATATTTTTATTTTAAGCGTAGTAGAGAAACTGTTGATACTTTAAAGCATTTAACCTAAAAAATAACTCCGGAGTTTAGAACTTACAGTAAAGTGGGCTTATCATGTAATGAACGATTCCATCCTTCCATTTCCTTCCTGGGAAAGTCTCAAAGTTGATTCCGACTCTCGAGAGCTGGAAAGTGAAAAGTTCTCAACTTGGTCCAAATTATAAAGAAATTAGCGCATTTCAAAACAAAGAGACAAATTGAGAGATTGATGGTCACATTTAGATTACGAGTTATTTATGAATGGTTAAAATTAGCGAGACTTCATCGTAGTTGATGCCGGCCATGTCGCCTTCGTAGAATCCAGGCAAAACCTCGGGATCTTGACCTGTCAGTTCTTCTTCTAATAAATCCCGTTGACGGTGAGCTATTGACTCCACAACTGGTCACAGGAATGAACAAAAATATTATCATTCGGTTCTATTTAACAACACCATACTAAACATTAATTACAATTAGATAAATCAAGTCAGCTCACGGGCTTTATTTATAAGTTCTTCAATTGTTTTCTTTGGGACATGGACGCGGGTGGGGGTGGAAGAGATGGATGAGAGAATGAAGAGGAAGACAAGGACAAGTTGACCTCCGAATACCTTCGGCCCCTTCATTTCCAATTAGTGTGAAAACGCAGCCACCGAGTGGTTCACGAGGCCACAGGAGCCCTGAAACATTTCCCTTTATTTTAAATTGACCCTGTGGTTCTTATAATGTATTTAATTCCGAGTTAATTATTAATTCGGATGTTCCATGCTCAAACCCAATGACCTATTGGATTTTAGCAAATCTTATATACAGGATAAAAAACTTGATCTTGTGCATTGCCAATAAATATTCCAGGACTTTCGCTTGGCTCAATATAAAGTTCAATACATCATAAACTTATTTCACAAATTCCAAGACTAACGATAAGACGCTTGATATCAAGAAAAATTTTCCTTTTGAAAACTAACGATTTTTATATTAGATAATCACTTATTACGTTACTTGTTCTATTTTTTCTAACAAACACAGACTTGCACTGTAAAATTCTATCCCTGATCTTATCATGTCAATGTCATACCATTACGTCATTATATGCATTGAAGATTTTCAACATTCACACAGAATACATAGACGCAATTCTCTTATTGTTTTTCAAGATCCGTTCCATTAGCAAATGACAAAAGGCCCCAAAGAAGTCAACGCCATGTTCTTCCAAGATTTCTCATGGTCCAGATAAAAAAAACTCTCTTGTAATAAAGACAACTACTATTAATTTCCCCATCTCAAGTTCCCAATTATAATCCGACTGACTGAGAAGCGCCTTTACTACAACAATTGCATTCAATTGGAATTCTTTATTGGAATGCACGGCAAATTGGCTCTGAGGTCGTGATTGAGAAAATGACTCAGGAGAAGGCTAAACTCTGTCCTCTAAATGAACACTTTACAAGAGTTTCCTTTATAAAATCTCAACTATTTTTAAATTAGAGGCAATGTGATGTCTAATTAAATCACTATTGTTAAATTGATTGTTTCATCCATTTAATCCATCATCCATCTAACATTTAAAATGTAAGTGGTGAGAACTCTAGTTTTTGTAAATATATCGACTTTTTAAATGGTGTTGAAAGTAAGTTTTAGAGGTGGGAAAGGTTAAAGGACTGAACAAACTTTAAATATTAAATTTGTACTGCAAAAGCCGCAAAGATAAGGAAAATCATTAAAGAAAAGGTGAGTGTTTAAATAAACAAATTCTATCTTTAGGACTAAATAAATAATAATTTCATAGACAGAAACACAAAGTCCAATGTCAAGTTCAAAAGCATTTGTCCGGCTTATTTTAAGCAGCTCAAAAAGTAACATTAATTAATATTTCAACTCTTCAAACCTTCCTCTTTTAAATTTTATTTACGGGATTTGTTCATCTAATAAAGGATGAAAATCAACGGTTAAACTTGGACCTAAGAATTAATTATTAAAATAAAGAAATGATACAAAACCCAACGCAATTTGGGTTTATATTGTTCGTTTATTTAAATTAATATAATGGACCAGTTTGATTTATCATAAATGTGGCTTTTTTCTTATTGGCTGGAATCATTGTTAAATCTCTTTAGCTTGTATATAATGTTTATATAAATTATAATATTTATACTTTTTAGAACTGCAAAGAGTGCTAACAGGCATGTTTACATTTCAGTTTACATGTAATGTTAGTAAATAGAAATTAGAATAAAGTTAGTTTTAGTTCAACTATTCGGTCCATCCTTCATCATCTTCCTATACGCATGCTATGTTCATGGTCTTCAATTCTTAACTTTCAAACAACCTTTTGTTTTTGTTGTAAATCAAATATTTTTAGATTTCAATATTTCAAATGACTTTTTTTCGAGCTCTTTCAACACTTCACACTTCCAAGTACTTCCTCAAGCCTAGCCTAATAAATTAGAAAAAGTTGAAGAGAAAAAGTTGTTTTCTATCCGCCTTAATTTTTAAGTAATTTTCCAATTTGCACCTTTAATTTTAAATGTGTAAACTTAGCACTTTATTTATAGAAAGTCATCACTTTCTCAATTTAAAATCTTTTTACGTGATTGTATTTTTAGCCATGTTTATTAACTAACATATTTCATCTTTTGGATTATGCCAAAATATTAATTTACACATGCATGCAATAACTTCAAAATGCATTAAATACAGTCATTCGCCTTATGATTAAATTATAAAAATATAACTTTACTCTTCTTGAGTATTGATTATATAAGTACTATTAATACTTCTGACATCTCAAGTTATACATATTGTAAATTTTCTACTACATAAATTGCATAGCGCATAAATACTTTATTGTGTATTACAATCTGTACAAAGTCTTTTTGTCTTTTGCATAATGATATTTTGAATTGTAAATATAAATATAATAACGACAAATGATCTTACCGAAATAATATAGTTGAAGGGAGTAATGATGGATATCGAGCGTGTGGTTGTTGATCAAAGCCTTTGGATTAATGCCGAAGATGAGTATTGAGTCTCTTGGGAAGACTAGAGGGATGGACGGTGATTGAGACGGGGTTGAGTGGGCAGACCGCTCCACCTTCGCTAAAGAGGGAAAGTGGTCTCTTTGGGCTCATTAGGTGTGGGATCAAAGTAGAAATACGAGTTCGTTGGATCCTCAGCCTCTTCAGGAAGGGTTCGAGTCATTCTGCTCCAGGTATGGATGCAAATGAAACAAATGACCTCTTGCTATTATACAATCTCAATGAGAGATCATTATTATTACATTCATATCATGGACAAAGTGTGGAACTCTGCATATACCCACTTCGTTTCTCATTCAATTTGAAAGATTAGTAAATTGCAATTTAGCAATTTTTAATTGTCATTTAAAGCTTTAAGATTCATTTAAGGTTTTGATTTTCATAGGAAAATAGAAGGAGGATTCTAGAGAACAATGAGAAGAGGAATGAATGCATGCAGCTAAACAATTTGAACCAGAATCACTTAACTATTATAACTAAATAATATCATTTCATTCTTTTTCATTATTTCTCTTTGCTTTTGCTTTCATTCTTCAATCTATATTTTTTTCTACTCAAAAACATCTTCAAAACCATTTAATGATCCTTAATTGTAATTACATGGGAAAGCCGTCCAGCATGCATTCATCATGAAATGTAAGATCTACTAAGGATTTAAGGTGTGTCTTGCACGTTTAGTGGAAGTCCTAAACATCTCGTTAGATAACCACCAATTTCTATTTGGTCAAGAACCTTTCATTATATAAATCACAGCATGTAATGTATTTTCCTCTCATGCTTAACTTTAATTTACTAGTTTTTAAATTTTACAAATAAGGATCGAAATTATGCATTTTATACTGATTTTAACTACAGGCATAATCCATAGTTAGTTACTTGTAGTACTACTGAAAGAATGAATTGTATTTTAGAATAATTATAGTAATAATAAATGTTTATACTAATATTACTTATTCTTATCGTACTTACGTTGTAAAGTTGTATATTTATGAAAAAATACTAAATTAAATTAAAATAAGTTAAAGTTCTTCGAAAATGAAAGTAAAGAATTTTTAGCTCAGGTATAGGTAGAGGAGATAAATAGATTTTTTGTTAAGCTTAAAGAAGCGGACTGTGATTGATCGAATGTTTAGAATCATTTTTCATTCATTTGTAGATCATAATGACATTTCTACGCCCATCTCATTACTGATCTCTAAATTATCTAAAGACTTGTCCATTATAAATAAATACTTCCTTCTCCCTAGTTGACCTCTTGATAACTCCTTGAAGCCTCGTTGAGCCTGCGATGGTCGGCTATGACGAGTCAAAGACGGTTCAATTGTCGGAATTTTGGCAAGGGGCTGCTGGGTCCTTGAGTGGGATGATGACTCGATTCATAGGACAACCACTCGACGTCATTAAAATAAGATTTCAGGTTCACTGTCTTTCTACATATTTTATCACATTATCTCTAATTATCCCGATCTCCCTATTAGGGCAAATTCACCCATTAATCTGACATCTTTCCTATTTAACTGATCTGAATTATTCGCTCATTTATTAAACAACACTAATCTTTTCTTACCATTTACACCACATAAGAGTATAACTGAACATTAATCATATAAATATTACTTTGGTTTATTGTTAGTGACCATTATTTTTTTATGTTCTCTATGATGATTCAATATAAGATGGGGCAGTTAGATGCGCCAAAAAGGATTTGTGTTGATAGCTCCTTCCATTTTCTATTGGTTTTTTGCCCAAGAACCAGACAGAATGAAGTTTGCAAGTAAAAAAGGTGATTTGTAAAGGATGCGTTTATTAATTTGACAGCTTCAGCACGAACCAGTGACTTTAGAGGGAAAAGGCTACTACTCGAACATTTTCCACGCTGTCCGCCGTATTCTCAGAGAGGAGTCGTTGCAAGGATTGTGGAAAGGTCATGTCCCGGCTCAGATTCTCTCTGGGGTCTATGGACTAGCTCAAGTAAGTTCATAGGCTCTCCGTGTGTGCTCAATATTCATTAGCTTGATAATTAGATCTCATCACCATTTCTCATTTTTTAATGGAGGAGAAAAAACACGGCGCCCACTCATGTTTTCCCATTTTGGTAGTTCGGGTCTTTTGAGTTTCTCACGAAGGCGGCTTTTTCCTCTAAAGGGAACTTTGCCGAGAGCAGAGGAACCACGGCAGCTGTTCACTTTGTGGCTGGATCATGTGCTGGGGCCATTGGGACTGTCGTGTCCATGCCCTTTGACACTCTCAGAACAAGACTCGTTGGTCAAGGAGAACCTAAGGTTTTAAACATTAAACAATTCTCGTAATTATCATATTTATTGCTTTGTTTTGCTAAATAAGATGCTAAATTGCTCTTATGTTTTTTGCTATAATAAGGATTTTTTATGATTATCAATTATTATGATGTAATTATTATGCAAAACCCGCAAGAGTAATAATAAGTTTTGTTTTTCAGGTATATAATGGTCTAGTCACAGCCTTTTCGACAATGGTCCGGAATGAAGGGGTTTTTTCATTGTTCAAAGGCCTCGGTCCGACTTTAGTCCAAATTGTACCTAATGCTGGGATTCAATTTTCCAGTTTCAATTTACTAACGCAAGCTTATTACAGAATAACCAAATTAGGTAGAGACAATTAAACTTACTTTGAATTCAAATGATAAAATGATATTGCAATTAATTACAGATTATATGCTGAATTCAATATTTTCATACAAAATAGTATGATTTTCTAATACGATCTATCAAATTTAAATATTTACCAATATGAAATTGAATATTAATGTTTGTGGTTTAGAGAAAAGGGATAAATTGCCGATCTCAGGGAACTTGATCTGCGGTTCACTTTCAGGACTAATTGCCAAAGTCACCATTTATCCCCTCGACCTCACAAAGAAGAGACTTCAAGTTCAGGGATTTGAGTCTGCGAGGATTAGGTTTGGACAAGTGAGAATAAAATATTGAATAAACATAAATACACCACTTGATGATAAACATTATTGAGGTGGTGAAAGGAGTTGCTTATTATTTTAAATTATTATTTTAAAGACGAGGAAGTACAGCGGAGGTGTTGACTGCATAAAAAAGATAATTGTGGAAGAAGGGTTTCTTGGCCTTTACAAAGGTTTAACTCCTAGTCTGATCAAAGCCATGGTCGTCACGTCACTCTCTTTTACATTATACGAAGAGATATCTCATCTATTTTCTAAATTGTAAAATATAGAGATTATTAAATTACAATCACGCGGATGTAATGACTTTTTAATCTTGTTGAGTTTTATGCATGTATAAAGATTTTATAAATTTTTATTAAGTGCATGACACAGTAGACTTTATAATCAAAATCGATAGTATTTATATCAAGTGTTTTGAATAAAATTGTTGAAGAAATAGTAAATAATTGGATTTTTTATTGTTATTTGTCATAATATATTTTATTACATTCTTTTAATTATTAGTAGAGGAGACCGGGGCGTGTTGGTGGATTTTTAACTAAATGTTTAATTGGATTTAAAGCTCTCATTTAAACAGCTTGATATATTTATTCTACTTAATTTAACTATTATGACATAAGATTAAACTATTACTAGTATTTTACAAATTAAAGTTAGATTATAAAAAATTGAGTCAAGTCGACCAACTCTCTCTGAACCCGGGGCGAGTTGGTGGATTCCACGGGGCGAGTTGGTGTATTTGTAAAACCTGTATTAAAGTTATATAGAATCCACCGACTCGCCCCGGGTTCGAGGATAGTTGGTCGACTTGATAGAGTTTTAAAATGAATTTTTTATTGTTAGGCAAATGTGAAATAATTGCACTAATTGTTTAATGAACTTTAATTATATTTATTAAACGAATAAATGAGGAAAGCAAAACTTAATTATAAATTCACAAGGCAAAGGCCAAAAATTAGAACTACTAACTAAATGAGGAA
>VJMY01000799.1:0-31091 GCA_009869795.1 Neelides sp. FZ-2019
AAGCATTAAGGCAAGAACTGGGATGATAACTAGAGACAGCCACATTGCATCTCCAATGGTAAATACTGGAGGAAGTAGCATCAACATCGACATAAATCCTGTGAATTATCAACAAATTGGCAATTAAAAATGAATATCAATTTAATATTAATAAAATATATTTAAGTTAGTTTTATAAATTACTATTTCCTTTAAGTTAAAATGCACATTAACCTATAAATGTGAGTGAAAGTTGGCAGCAAAGCCAAAACTGAATGCAATTTCGGACGCAATTATTCATAAAGTGTCTCGCAAGAGTAATTAACGTATGGAATGCCACGGGATCATTCTTTTTGAAAAAAAGTGAGCAAGGAAGACTCGTAAAAAGCATGGCCACTTCTGTTGGTGCCAATTTGTCGTCAGGAGGATGCACGAAACATTCTTGCTTTTGACATGCTTGTGGATACATTGGTTCCAATGCAATGCTATAATAAACACATAATTCAATAATTCATCAATTTAATTAATGCCTTGAAATACGAATATGCCAAAAAAGAAAATATTTATCCTTTTAAGTACCTAGCATCTGCTTGAAGAAAAAGTCTTCTATTTTCTAAATTCGCCACTGAACCAATTAGCAGGACAATTTCTCCATAGTCTTGCATGATTTTGATCATCTCAATCGCATTGTCGGCTAACATTTATATAATTGACTTAAATATATAATTATATGTTTAATTAAGTATAATAATAATATGCTTACCGTTGCAATCAGTGAAAAGAGAAACAAGCAATGGAACGTTATCGACATTTTCAAGATGCGGTCGTATCTAGAATGCATGAATATAAATTGCATGAAATAAAAATTAGAAACAATTTTTTTAATTATTGATAATTTGATAATTATGTTTTTTTTATACCTCTTGGATCCCCTTTGGAAGTTTCGCACGATTTGACATATCAAATCCAAGTGGTGTTGGATGTTCAACTAATTCATACATTTCCGTGACGGAGTCAGTCGGAGTTAGTGATTGTTCATTTCTAAGCCTTGCAAGAGGATTGTTTTCGATTTTCAGTTTATTTGGATTTTCTGTCTCAATGAGGGGCATTTCTTCTGTAGGCGTCGAGTTGCAAACGATTTGTATACTCTCGCGTGGAGAATTCGGAATGCTTTCAGACTTAACCTTTTTACCATTAGATCCTTTTCTCTTTTGTGGCAAGAGACGTGGTGGGCAAGAAGTTTCGCGCAGATCTTTCAAATTTCTCTCATCCTCAACTTCGTCTTTTAATGCAACGATAGCTGGAACAGAAGAGCTAATTCTTTGAAGCAAACATCGTTGTTCTTCTTCCGGTGGGTTTACTTCGTAAACAGCAGTTGACCTCCTCAGAAACTCCTTTCTTGTAGCGTTCTCTTCATTCAAAAGTCTAAAGTCAAGGGTTTTACTTGACCTCGAAGTTTGATCAAAATCACTCTGATTTCTTGTCTCGCACCCATCTTGAGGTTCGTCAGGATCAGATTTACCGCTCAAGCTAATATGACAATTCCAACCAGATTCCAATCCCATTTTCTCTGAAAATATTCTCGAACGAAGCTCATTTTCTTTTGAGAAGTGAACAAACCGAATACATGCTGTTAATTAAAAATTTGAAAATCAATTAACAAATATCAAATTTATTGTTTTTTTGCAAAAAATGATTATTAAAATATGCTATATCTTATCTTCTTTTAAAAAATATAATTCGATATTTTCATTTTTACCTTGATCAAGCTGTTCAATAAATCGAACCTAAAACAAAGAATCAATTTTGTAATATGGTAGATATAAATTAAATTTTTTTACAATAAACATACCATTGATAATATAGCTTGATATTGCATCGTTATCATTCCAATGAAAACTTGTTTATTCTGAGAATCGATAGTTCCATCCAAATCAGCAATGTCTTTCTCAGAACTTCTCTTTTTTTCGATGTCAGTCAAATTCACAAGACAGTCTAGATTCAATTTCACATATAATTTAAACGACCGACCGAATTTATTAGTGAGAGCAATTAGCATTTTTATCATCAATTTCTCAAAAATAAAGGTGTATACATATAAGCTGTTTATACCGGTTGAAGCACTGCTAGTTCGTTTTTCAAAAATTGGCTCAAGGGACTCAAGTTGAGGGAAGAAATTGTATGGCAATACACCTTTGGATGGATTTAATTCCACATAAAAAGATGCGAGATGACTTGAAATCTAAAACATAAAAGTAAATATTAATGCTATTACTATTGACTCTAATTAAAAATCAATTTAATTTTATATGATAAAGCATGATCTAAATATAAAAATGTTTTACTGTATGATTTCTTTCAACTTACTTTAGCCGTAAGGGGCTTATATGCAAAAGCCGAACAAATTGCACTGAGAGAATTTCTTTGATAAAAATCAAGAATAACTTTTCGTTCATTGTTTGTCAATACACGCAAATCTGCACCATCCCAAAAGTCTTCACATGAATCCAAAATCAAATCACCAGTTCCCTGAATAATCAAAATCAAATAATGAATTAATAAAGATGAATTCTTCATGCATTTATTACTATTAAGTATTGTTAACAATAACATGAATTAAAATTTTAAAGATCAGACAAAAATACCTGCGCCATTAATTGTAGACTCTGAGTGACTCTTTCTTTTGCGACAATGCTCATCATATGTGGAAAAGCAAACTTTATTTTAGCCTTTGTAAGTTTGTTTCTTGAAATTCCATCTGACTCCTAATGAATAATTTAAGAATTTAAAACAGGCATAAAAATATTTTATTGAAATAATGATTAGGATTTATAAATAGGAAAAACGATTTGAAGTCGAACGCAGAAATACAATAAAGTTGAGAAATTAAATAAAAGAAATGTCTTTACAATATTTCTAAATGAACAAAGCTCTTGTTCCAATTTAAATGCATCCGTAGCTTTGTCTCCAAATCCAATCATTCGAGCAACTTCACATAAACACCTAAGATATAAATAGAAATGAATGAATCTACGAATGCATGTTCTATTTGATATAATTAATTTTAAAAAGTTTAGAAGTTGATGATGAAAAGATGAATGAATATACCTTCGAGAAGTAACAGGAACAACCAGATCATTTCCATTTGTCTGAAGCTCATGGGAAATATGACAATGAAATGCCGAATAAGCTGCTCTGGTCTGAATTTTAAAAAAGTAAAGATAATCAATGATTTTTAATTATTAATTATTAAATAAAAACCTCTTCATGTAAATTATCTTTTTCGACAAGTATAGTAAGATAGATAAATTATATTTTACATAAGTACATTTCGATTGCAGGTGTTGAGCAAGATATTCAATCCTAGAGGTTTCAAATTAAAGAGATAATTTTCCCAAGACACGTCGTCAAAATTTAATTTAAATGCATTATTGGTATCATGTGTAATGTCTAGAACAATGGGATTTGACTCCATTCGTTTGGTCTTTGGATCAACTTCAGACTTCAAAAAAAATATTTTCTCAGCTGTCGGATTTGCCCAACTCAGGATTCCTTTTTTGTCAACACAGCAAAGGGCCTAAAGGTTTTATTTTTAAATTGTAATATTCTTCTTAACTCTCAAAGAATTGCAAACAAGCGTTGCATTTCAAACAATTCTTACAGTGACTGATGCCAGAACATGGAGCAAATTTTGAGACCGATGAAGCGTTTCTTCTTTGCCTTGAAAATATTTCCATATTTCAGTATAAAGTGACTTAAAATTGAGATCAATAGTTTCAGAGCGAGTGTCTTCATCACTTGATTTTTCTTCATATGATTTTTCTGTCTATTGAAATAAAAAATGAAATATTAGTTCCCTGTTTTCTTTAATATTTAAGAGCACTCAATTTGAAGGAAAATTATTTTTTACTAAATTCAATAATAATAAGAAAAATATTCTTAATTTTAATGAAAATACCTTCAACAAGGACTTTGTACGAAGATTAAAGAAAGTGTGAATTTTGGCATTTCCAATTGAATGCAAAATGACCCAAATGGCCGGCAAGCTGAGAGGAATTAGAGGATATGTGTAAGTCATTGGAAGTAATAGAAGAAGTTCACTCATAGGAGCAACACGGACGCCAAGCCAATTCGGTAGATTAAACATTCGAACCATGCAGATAATTACAAACACCATAAGGGACGTTGGGAGTAAAATGCACTCAACGAGTCTTGAAACAATGTTGTGTCTGTAAATAATTTATTGTTAGAAAAAGAGCACGATGAATTAGGGAATTATTTAGCGTATTAATTTAGCTTATTTTAAAGATGTTATTCATTTACCTTTCTTTGTTGTAGAATGTTGAAGGACTTTTGCCATATTCATTTAATAAAATGTCAATCATATCTAATAATGGAGACTCGAGCACAATAGCTAACTTACTTTGTAATGGAACCTAAAAACAAATTTAAAATAATTTAATCTAATAATCGTGATTTTTAATCGAATATCACACTTATATATTCATTAAGTATGTGGAGTTTAAGGAGTTTTACATGAAACCGAGGCTTCATGATGTTTCCCTCATTTCTATCTGAGTTTTTATCTGAGACGATAAAATATCCTCCGGGATTTAAAATCTCCTCATTCTATAGGAAATACAAATTAGGTTCATCTTAATTGAATTTGCTCAATGAAAATGATATTAATATGATAATGAATCTTTAGAATAAATCAAAGTACAAAATAGACTTTACGTGAAGAAGTTTGCATTTGGCAATGATTTTTTGCGATGGCTGAACCAAAATCAGATCCCCTGGGACCAAAAGAGCCCAAGGAAGATTAACAAGTCCCTTATTCCTGTAACACCATTGCATTGTGATACATGGGGAAAATGGCATGTACAGATTTGGATAATTCTCTTCTTTCCATTTCACATGAGTGACAGCTTCTATCAAATCAAGAATCAATAAATAACTATTATTAGCTTAGCTCAACAATCAGTAACAGATCAGAATGGTACCTAACTATTTGTCATGAAATATAACATCATTCACTATAAAATGAATATTATGAAATATAAAATAATATTTTGCCTTTTATATTTATTAAAGCAGCTTGAATTTTGACAGGAAGTTCGTTGATACGTTTGTAGTTTTCCCAAATAACAAGATAAACGTTGAACGCACCAATTACAATCATGAGAATTCCTTCCGGAATCAAGTTTTTCCATCTGTGTTTTTAAAAGGTCGAATTAACACTTATTCAAATCGAGAATAAAAAATATTAAATATGAAAATAAAAATTAAAGTAAACCTTACGTTTGTCCAAAATTGGCAATATAAAAGATAAAAATGATCAAGCTCTCAATGGCGAGCACCGCGAATGAACACCAAGTAATGATTGCATGATGACTTTTTGTAGAGAATGAACTTCGTAATATTTCTTGCCAGTTTCTGAAAAAATAGCATTAATTAAATAATCAATTATTATGGTTAATGTCCATTGGCTTTTACCTTCCTTTCTCCAAACGATATGTGTCGAGTTTATTATTTAAATCTTGAAACAGCCTTTCAAAAGCTTCCTCGGTGGTTAAACCAATATTTTCCATTTTACAGGTCAAATTGTGAACATTTTAAATGAATGTTGTTTTATAATCAAGAGACCCTTACTAAGGTTCGCTCAACATGGTTGTTATTTTATTAAAGCCCTAAATTAATTGACAGCTTAAATTTTAACAAATATAAATTTTGAATGATCCATGGAAGTTAAAGGTTTGAGTTTTAATTGACTTAAAAGGATCCTTCAACACGTAAATCGAGATAATATCAGTTCGTATCTTTTAAATGGAAAAATTATTAGATCAATACAATTATATTATTGCTTTTTTAATAGTCAACCCAATTAATAAGATTGAATTTAATTAAGCAACCTTTTAAAGAGATACAGAATTGACTTAAGCAGAAATCATTTTCAAAAGGAGCAGACTTTATATTCCAATAAGGTCTCAATGAGGTTTTAGTTCATGTTCGGTCAAAAAAGTTTGAGAATAACCCGATATCCGATTTCGGTTTATTAATTGACAGAATGTGCTGTTATTATTTCTTTATTTGGTCCTTTGTAAGAAGAAAATGAAAACACCAAAACATGATCAACAGAAACAAGCATGATAATCTCTGGTCAATTTGTAATGGATATCTTATGACATCACACGTGCTCACCTGTTGACTCATTCGTTGATTCTTTTAACGCCAGCCCACCTGAGCGTACCGCTCTTCCTGACAGGTGTGGCAGCAAGTTATAAAGCTACCCCAGGTATTTACTATTCAATTATACATACATGATTCACTATGGAATAAGGTCCATCTAAATTCTTAAGTTCTTCAGCTCTCTAACCATTTTCATATTTTGACAGTTGTAGTATTTTAAAAATCATTGACTGATACACAATAGAGCTCAATTCTGCATTTAAGGTAGGTGAACAGTATGGATATATGGTTAGCAATTTAAAAACGTATATTGATTATCGATTATTAACGTCCGGTGTTTATTTCCTTTCTACTCCCTAATAAATCTTTGTTTAAAACTTACAGGGAATCGATATTTGAAAAGACTCATCTCTTGAAGAAGTGGAATATCTTCATTATGAGAATATCACCTGTCGAATTCGAAACTTATAATTAGGAATAAATTATAAAGGCAACTAGAGCTTGACGGTTAGTTTAACTTATTACTTGCATCTATTGATAATTTCAAATTCATTTTTAATAGTTTAATTTTTTAAATTTTCATATATTCTTTGCCTTCCTTATAGATGAAGAGAGATATCTTGTTTTCTCTATTCCTCCTTCACATTTCTGGAAGTGTCGGACAAAGAGATTTTCCATCATTTCCATTTCAAAATACCAATGAGATAGATCAAAGAGACAGAGATCCTTTCAATCCGTTCTCGCCTACTCAGACTCCTCGAGATTCCTTTGGGCAAATTGATAATCAGAATCAGAGGACTCCAGGGCCCAGTGTTTTCAATCCATTCAATCCCGTGACGCAACGACCAACGTTTTCGAACAGCAATCCATTCAATAATCCTTTCGGTGGAAATTCAAATCAGAGGGATTTCAACAATCCTTTTAATAATCCGAGTGGAAATTTCAATTCTCAGAGGGAATTTAATAATAATCAGGGGCAATTTAATCCTCCAAATTTTAACTTCCCGAACAATCGACCAGACTTTTTCGACAACATCAACTACGTTCAACAAGAAGAGAAAGTTTGTCCACCTGGATGGGAACTTTATAAGGTTTCATGTATTCGGTTTGTTCGGTCGCCAATTCATAACAGAGAAGATGCACAAAGAACTTGCCAGGTAATTCAATTTATAATTCAATTTGACTTTACTATTAATTGCTTTCTCTTGTGCTTATGTAAACTTAAAACAAAACGTGATACCGGGCCTATAATTAAATATCTCATCCTTTTAGATTTATGGACACGCTGCAAATCTTGTTTCGATTAATACCATTGAAAAACATAGTTGGATTGTGAGACATCTAAATGCCATTGATCCGCAGCACCGAAACTGGTAATTCTTAAAGACAGCCTAAGCTATTTTTATATTTATAAAGTTAGTTGAGTTCATTTTAAATATATTTCAAATTGATCAAGAAATCAGATTTACATATCATATCATATACCTTATATTGAAACACAGGTATACATCTGTCCGGCAAAATTCTCCAGGAAATTGGGTTAATGGGGATAATTCACATATGATAAACTTGGATCAAGCTTTTCTGCAAGACCAACCATCAGTGCTGCTAAATCAAAACAACAATATTTTGGCCTACAGGTAATAAATAAAAACAATTTTAATCGAATCAATTTTAATCGAAGATAACAAATAAAGTTTTAAGTTAAAGGGAGATTATAATGAAAATAATATTTTTCTGAATTTAGTTTCTCAGACAAAAGGGGAAGATGGGGATTACTTCGAGTGACTGGACAAGACATGTTCTTGTTCATTTGCGAAGTCCCCTTGTCCGAAGTTCCGTACATTGTTGTAGATGACCGGGATTTTGAATATGGTCTTGAGATTTTGGATCCTAAGAAAGTCCCAAAAGGTCCATTCTTCATTCAACAACCTGAAAATGCAGTTTATGACGTTTCTCGAAATAAACTTCGTTCTTACGTCTCATTAAAGTAATTCATTTTTCTAAATTTTTATCAAATAAACAAATTTAATCTATTATTAAATATAATAACAATTTTATTAGTTGTCTCGCCGGTGGGTGGCCAGCTCCAACTTATCAATGGTATCGTGAAGAATATATGAATGCTACGTTGAAGTCAATTTATATTGATCCACTCTTAAACTCAAAGTACACGATTAGCGGAGGAACTCTCATTATTGAATCTCCAAAACAAAAGGATGATCGGGGAAGTTATCATTGTGTTGCTTCTAATGAGTTCGGTTCGATCATATCAGAGAGTGTGAGTTTATCCTTCGGATACATTGGAGAATTCATCTTGGCCCGTTCTGTTGAGCTTGGACAGCAGGTAAAAATTTAGATCAATTATCTATCAATGTCAATTGATCAAATGTTTTTGTAGCATTTCAAATAAACCTTTGCTTTACTTTAGTATTGGGGAAAAGCTATTTATTGTGATCCACCTCAACATTACCCAGGTTCATTATACTAATAATATAATGCCTAATTAATTGAAAATAATGCTAATGAATTCTATAAAAAACTTAATTTGTGAATCTAGGAGTTCACTATTACTGGGCAAGGAAGTATTTCCCTAATTTTGTGGAAGAAGATCAAAGAGTTTTTGTATCTTACGATGGAAACTTGTATATCTCGGCCGTTGATATGAGCGATCAAGACAATTACAGTTGTACCGTTCAGAGCACTGTTTCGGATTCTGGGAGAAATGGACCATTTTTTCCACTTCAAGTCGTTTCTAATGGTATGTTCATCTTGACTTTTCTTTATTCATTATTTAATTAAAATGTGTTAGTTATTCGTGTAGCTACTTTTTATTTCATGACGTAAAATTATTGAAGATAATTGTTTAAAATCTTTATTCTAGCAAACTACCAGCAGTTGAAATTTCCAAACAACTTTCCAAAGGCTTTCCCTGAAGCTCCTACTGCAGGACAAGAAGTTCGTTTAGAATGTGTTGCATTTGGATAGTAAGAATATTTAATGCATTTACCATTACATATTACATATAATAATAGCTTACTATCACTCAATTAATTATTTTTCATTGAAATAGTCCTGTTCCATCATACAACTGGACTCGTAAACACTATGGATTACCACGTGGAGCTATGATTACAAATTACGGCCGAGTTCTTACACTTAAAAAAGTGAAAGTTGAGGATCAAGGAGAATATATTTGTAGAGCCACCAACAGTCGACTGTCTCAAGAGAGCTCTGTTACTCTTAGCATTCAAGGTATTTAAATATTTCTTTTAGTTCCTACTGATTAAAATCAAAATCACAATTATTATGTCAAAATCTTATATCAAAATTTTAGACTTTTTGTAGCATCTAATTTACATGCATAAATACAATGATTACTTATTTTTTGATTTTTGTTATTGACAGCAAAACCTGAATTTATCATTCCACTTGGAGATCGTCATTTGGACAAGGGCTCTGATTTACAATGGACTTGTGAAGCATTTGGAATTCCTGATTTATCTTATCAGTGGTACAGAAACGGTCGACCACTGACACCTGAAGAAATTCCTACTGAAGATTTGGGTCGTTATTCAATTCGAGATAGTATTTTAACGATAAGACAATTAGATGAAGAAAGAGATGCTGGGATGTATCAATGTCGAGCGAACAACTCTCTTGCTGCCACATTCTCTTCTGGCCAACTTAGAATATTGCGTATGTCAATTATTGAGTCTAATGGATATCTATGTAGATTTAACTGTAAAAGACAATTCAGATTTCTAATTATTAACAGACATTCTAGAGTATTCATTTTTCATTTTAGTGATAAGACCGAGCTTTAAAAAGCGTCCACTTGACACCGTGATTCTTGCTGGCGAAGGCGGAAATGTGACCATAAAATGTGAACCAGAAGCAGCCCCAAGACCCAAATTCCTCTGGAGAAAGGATGGGAATTTGATTGGAACAGGAGCAGGAGGAAAGCGACGGATCCTTCCTAATGGCAGTTTACTCATCAATCCCGTTTCTCGAGATGACGAGGGGATTTATACTTGCATAGCTCAGAATCATTTGGGAACTGATGAAAGTTCAGGGAAAGTCATTGTTCTCCGAGGACCTCGTCTCATTGAGTACCCGCCAGATCAAGGATTTTATACTGTTGGTGGACATTTGTCCCTTCGTTGCAGAGCTGATGCAGACGACACTCTCGATATTGCTTACATTTGGAAACACAATGGAGTTCGAATTGACGAACTGAGTCACAACTATCATAGAATTCTTCTCGATCCTCGATCTGGATATTTGGAAATGTATAACTTGACCCTGGCAGACAAAGGAGAATATGAATGTGAAGTGAACACCTGGGTCGGAAAACTACGTTCAGTGACGCGAATTGAAGTGAAAGGACCTCCTGGGCCTCCAGGTATTTAAAACCTTTAAATGTTTCTGATTTTAAGGAATACTCAATGTTCATGACTTGTTACAGCTTTCAAAATTGAATATTAAATAATAATTAATTACTTAGGTGGAATCCACGCATCTGATTTGACTTCGACAAGTGCCAGGATTAGTTGGACTGATGGCGCAACGAATGGAGCTCCATCATATTATTTTAGAATTGAAGGAAGAACTCAATGGGATTCAGAATGGAGACTTTTGTCTTATCCAAGTAATGATTTTATTTATTTTATTACTTGAATTGTTTATATATGTAAATGTTAATCAATTGTTAATGAATGTAATAATTGTTAGATCAAACTTCAAATGTCCTCGAAGATCGTAATATTTTACGAGCTCCAATTGAAGGAAGAAAAGAAGCAAAACTTTACGGCGTTTTGAGCCCGTGGTCAACTTACGAGTTCCGAGTTTCATCTGCTAATGAATTTGGATATGGTCCACCATCGTTTCCTTCTCCGTCATACAATACTCCGCCTGATAGACCTTTCATCGCTCCAGCTAATGTTAGCGGTGGTGGAGGAAAAACTGGCTCTCTTACGATTACTTGGGATGTAAGCTTGGTTCTATTCTCATTTAATATAATAGTTACAAGAATATTTTAGTCTGATGTGGTATGACTTGTAATATTACTATGTTTATGATTTATCAGCCACTGCGACCACAAGATCAAAATGCACCTGGGATTTATTACAAAATATTTTGGAGAAGAGTTAAAGAATCCGCTGAAGACGAATATCAAACATTGGAACTTAAGAAATGGGGAAACATTGGAATGCATGTTGTAAACATTCCTTCTATGTATTATTATACCCTTTATGAAGTGAAGGTTCAGGTAAATCTCAAGTACCTCAAATTTAATAATCATACTCATATTTCTAAAACATGTTTTATCCCTAAACATTTAAAATAAATTACTTTATTGGGAATACAGGCGAAAAATGACATGGGATTTGGGCCTGAGTCGGGTCCAGAGAAAATATACACTGCTGAAGACATGCCTCAAGCTGCTCCTTCTTTAGTCACTCCAAGGCCATTCAACTCCACTGCCATCAACGTGACTTGGGTTCCTGTTGAAGAAACGAGGGATAAAGTCCGTGGAAAACTGATCGGCTATAGAGTAAAGAAAAAATACTTATCTAACCTGCCACATTCGTGGATTTTAATGTTTTAAGTGACTGAAAAGCATTAAATAATTTGTTATTTTGCTCCTATTAGATTCGTTACTGGCCGAAGATTGAGACGAATCTTTATGACCCTGAAGCAATAAATTATTTGAGCCGCTCAACTGCACCTTGGGCTCTCATACGCGGTCTTCAACCCAACACTTACTACTATGTTCAAGTTTCGGCGTACAATGCAGCTGGACCTGGTCCAATGAGCGAAGCTCAATTCGAACGAACACTCAAGAAAGCCCCTCAAAAACCGCCAACTGCTGTGACTGTTAAAGCTCTTGACCCGTCAACTATCAAAGTCACTTGGCGCTATGTGGCTCCAAGTAGTGAAGAAGAAGCATTGCTCGGATACCGAGTCAGGATTTGGGAAGCAGATCAAGATATTTCAACTGCCAATGACACTCAAGTCAGGATTGGCTCTCAAAGACTTCAAGTTACAATTGAAAATCTTCAGCCTGGGAAAATGTACGCACTTCGTGTTCTCGCCTACTCTCTTGGAGGAGACGGAAAAATGTCATCTCCTACTCAAGAATTCATTCTTGGTATGTTTACTTTATATCTAATAAATCTCATTTATTACTGCTTGACTTTTATTAATGTAATTTACATTTCATTTTACAGGAGATCCAGAAGCATTAAAAAGCAACGGAGTTTTAATTGCATCTTCCAATATGCTTCTCTTTTTAATTATTACATCCCTATTATCTAATTTATTAGATATCTAATATGTATTTGTTTATCTAAAAAATTGTCTCTCTATACTTTTATACTTATAAAATATTGATCTACGTTAAACACAATTATGAGTTTTATGTATATCTTTATTATATTTTACTCCATCCACTATTTGATACATGGCCAATAGATCTGATCTTACGGATCACATCACTTTTTAATTCCTAATTCTTTTTAAAATAAGAGTATGAGCATATAATATTTTTATTGATTATTTAAAGTAAAATTTCAATGAACATGAAGCCAACTCACTCGTTTACTGTGTATAAGCCAAGTATTTAGTTTAGTATTTTGAGCAATAATTTAGATATGTTCAATGTCTTTAAATATGATTTATTTTATTTAGTCATTTTTAAAGAATTCTTATTCTTATGCATTTATTGAACAAACGAATTTTAAACTTTTTGATATATTTTACTATATTCATATGAATTATGTATAATAATATCATCAATATCCTGAGATTTTACCGTAAGAATGCATTAATTAGGTAGTACTTATCTATAATATCTCAAAGTATTCCAAGTAATTGTTCATGTATTGATGTCGTCCAAGTGGAAATTAATTTTATCAAATGTTAAATTATTTATACTTTTTGTAATTGCTTAAAATCACTTGTTATAAATATATTTAGTATAGAACAAAAGCTTACTTTTTAGCTTAGCCCCCTGCAATAATGTGCACCACAGCACATTCAAAAACAAATATTTAGGTAGGTACTATAACTTTTATGACACAAAAGACTTTTTAAGACACACCTATCGTCCATTCTGTTGTGATCTACGTTTATTAATTAGAAAATATTGAAAATTGTAAATTCTACAAACCAGTGAGGTAGCTTAAAATGGTATTTACTTATTTAGTACTCAAGCACGCGTTCACGACATTCAGCGACACATCACTAATTATAAGACTAACTAATTACATCACTTGCTACAAAATAATTAAGTAATGAATAATGAATTGTGCCTTACGAGACTTATTTCGATCTGATTCTTAATAGATGAAAATATTTAATCTCATTTTAACCTTAACTATAAATGACACACATTAAATGGCTTAATTTTTTGTATGCTAAAAACTAATAGCAAAGAAAATAAAATTTTAAAATAAAATTGTAATTATTTTATGAATTCTAGTTTAATAATGGAAGCATAAAAAAAGATGAAATAATTAAAAATGTTCATAACGACATTATCGAATGTCAAATTAACTTTTATTCAAAGAAAATACAGAATTAAACTTTAAAAAATGATAAATCAAGTGACGATGGTCTTCTTGCCTTTATTTTTTCCCCCTTTAGTTTCGCTTTCAATGGATTGGCGCTTAGAAACAAGTTTGTCAGCTTCAATTCGACGGCGACGACGAGAGTCCATCATCCGCTTGTAGAGTCTCTTGTGCTTGTTCCTAATCATCATTACTCTGAGACGATACTGCTCCTTGTCCTCGTCATCACGCATTTTGATGTAGTCAACCTTTTCCAATTTCCCCTTTTCTACTTTCATCTCCTTCAGGTTTTTTCTCAACTCCACATCTCCATCATCCTTTTCGCCTTCACCTTCATCATCGTCTTCTTCCTCTTCTTCATCCTCATCTTGCTCTTCATCCTCGTCAGCCAATAACTCCAAATCCTCATCTTGTATTTCTTCTCCATCTTCGTTTTCTTCTTGATTTTCATATGGTTTGTCAGGAACGATGATTCCCTTCTCGAGGTCAAAGAATTTCTTCTTTTCTGGTGGAACGTAATCTCCTTCTCTCTCCGTCTTAAATGGCGAAATGTGCGGAGGAAGAACAGCGCCAGGGAAGAATGGTTGACACGGAAGAAGAGTCCTTGCATTGACCGAGTCGAAGATCCACTGCGGTTGGAGGTAATAACGGGAAACGAATTGTTTACCAGCAATTTCTCGATCAACAATTTGATGAGTTACACTTTCATCATTTTCATCAAACGTGGCTCCAGGAAATAAAGTCCGATCCCAGGATACTTCACCACCAAATGCCCGAATGACAAAGGCAAGCGGTTCCCTCGGGACTTCTCTATTCAGAAAGACCTTCATGCCTTCAAAGAGCCGCTTCAATTTCTTGATCCTCTCCGCTTCTTGCTTTAACTCCTCGATCTTTGAAGGATCGTCGTTGGAGACAAACTCGTCGAGTTCGACTTCTTCTTCGTGGACCATGTCAGTGGTTTTTTCTAAACTCATATTGAGAGCCGCAACTCTTTCAGAAACGAGCTCCTCTTCGGTCACGAGCTCTTTGTCCTTGGCCGTCTCCGAGTGCTTCAAACAGAGCATTGGAGGATAAAAGATGTTGAGCGAATGGAAGAGACGAAAGTTGATGAATCCAAGAAGCGTATTGTAAAACTCGACAAAAGTTCCCATAATACGAAAGTCCACGTCGTCGGTTGATTGCGGCTGGAAGCTGAAGTTGTGAGGAATGATCCAAGTCAAAGTTTGCCCTTTAACTTCAGCTTGATAGTAAAATCCTTTGATTGAAATGAAAACTTTTCTTAGAGCTCGAGCCTCAATGATGTAGTGCATGAATTCGACCGTGAGCTTCCTCGAGAGATGAGAAACGGACAATGGAACGAATCTTAAATTGGGAAAGGTGGAAAAGAGCGACGTGAGTGTAAGACAATCATCGAGGTCCCTGATGGCGTCGATGAAAGTCGGGTATCGTTCCTTGACTATGTGGTCAAGCTTGTAACACGGTTGATTCAGTTTGAGTCGCTTCAACTCATCATAATCTCTCAGGGCCTTCGCACGGGCCTTCTTCTTCATGAATACCTTATGCTCCCGAAGTTTCCAAACAATTGGCTCATGAAGGAGAAACTGAATATCTTTCTTCAAATACAGGGTTTTCTTGTCCGTAGCCCCGTGCTGAGCCCTCTTCCTATTCTTTGGCTCCCGAGGATAAATGCCCTTGAGAATGCATAGACGTCTAAACATCTTCAAACTTAATTGCAGCTTCCTCAATGATTGCTTCCTTGTAAAGTAGTGGGATGCCTCCCCGGACTCATACTAATTAAAAGGATTAATGTTAATTAAATACTTTGTGGTAAAAATTTTAAAAAATCACACTTAATCATTGATTACAAAGTTCTTATCAAAATTGATTCAAACATTTTAAATGATATATATTTTGTGAGCTAATTACCTTCTTTTTAATTTTTCCCATTATGTTAGATGAAGTGAAATTACTTTAAGAAGCGAGTTCTTTTTCTTAGGTTAAACTAACGATCAATTATTTTTCCAAGCACCTCCCCGTTGTTGCTCTGATGCTGGTGGTGCGGTTTTATGTGCTTACCTTGCCTGCTTGCCATAAATGCAAGCAATGCCGTACAATTCATGCACATGCTTAAAGTTGTATGTGGAGGGACTTAGGCCACACTGTAGTATGAAGTGTAATAAAAGGGGTAGACTGAGAAATTATAATAATTTTATTTTAAGGATTAAAATACAATTAGTATATAAATTAATGCAGCACTGATAAAAGGTATTTAAATTGTTTAAATTAAAGTGTGACTTTTTATTGATCCAATTTTTTAAAATATATGTTATGAGTTCTTTATCCCATATTTAATTATTCGATATTCCTCAAGGATAAAAAAACATGTCAAAACATAAAAATCCTAGCTCTAGTGATAATGCATTCTAATCTTAACTATTTATAACAAGAATTATTCATTTAATAAATTTTTATGAAATAAAAATGAAAATGATTGTAGGTATACATCAATTAAAAGCCATTTTTCGTTGGGTGTCGGTCTTCTTTTGTCCACTTTTTTGTACACTCTCGAACTTTTTCAAAGTCTTGAGAAAGTTTAATCAACTTAGAATTCTGTTCCTCCTGACAAATATATTAAAAATTAATTTATATTCAAATAATTTACTGACAACTTTTTGCATAGCTTTTTATATTTTATCATAAATTGTAAATTATTGAATTATTATTTTTTTAAATATCATATACTATGCTATCTATTATTGATATAAATACATGTATGCTGAAATATGAATGAAACTTTAATTACCAATTCACTTGCAGACGGGATTGAAGATTCTCCAAATTTCTCAAGTTGGTTTGTGGCTAGTGAAAGTTCCTTGAAGACAGATACAAGATTTTTCTGATCTTCGAGCTTACAGGGAAGAGTCAATTCATTTTCAACGGAACCAAGTTTCAAAAGCGGGTCATTCTTCTTGTCATATAAATTGGATCTTGAAAACCGAAAATTCCTCATGGTCGTTGACATAAAGTTCAAGTCCCGCAATGCAGAATCTATTAAAGAGGAAAAATCAAAGTGTATTGAAGCCAAAATAAATAATCAAGTGCCATAAAATAAATATAATTAACATCCAATGTCAAAACTCATTCAAAGTATTCCATGCTTTCAACAATAGATAAAAACTGAACCAATCCCTCAAATAACAAAGTACCTTATTAATATAATAATTATTGTACATTTTATATTTAAAAGCATACCAAACTTTTCATTTGCCTTTCTTCTTTCTTCTTTGAATTTCAGAGCCTCATTTTTTGCCTGTGCTTCGTAAAAATTTGCAGTCGTTTCTCGGTATTTCAAAATTTGTTCTTTCATTTTCTTGAAATATTCCAATTTTGGATTTGTATCCTCAATCTTGGTAGACTCCTTTGGAGAAATTGACCCATTGTGTATCTGCGAAAGAAATATATTGAAATAATATTTTGAAAATCATAATTTGAATTATATAAAGTACCTAATAATTGTACAGTAGAGCTCTTATGTTATATTATTTTTCATATATTAGTAATTTTAATGTAAAAAAATAAATCCTATATTAAATTATGTATTTTGTGAGAATATAACTAATTATTAGGGTCGATTCTACACAATAGAAGATAGACGCACATTAACAAACGTAAGGAACAAGGAATTGATGATGTGTTGAGAAAATTCCAAGAAATGTTAATTTAAGCGATGGCAAAAAGGAAGCCTCCTTATTGTTACGTTTACTAGGTAGTTTTTAGTTAGCCTATTACATTCAAACCAAAATATTTAGTACCTACATCTATTTTATATTTATGCACATTTGTGTTTAATTATTGGAGTTTAAGCCTCACAATAAAACACTTTTGATTTTTCCTTATATTGACATTCGTTATACAATCAACATCAACCATCAACAAAGCATAAAAACAATTATGAGATGATCAATCATGCAAGTGAAATAAAAACATGTTTTTATTCAAGTCATCCTCAACATTCATCATGAAAAGTCAAATACCAGTGGAGCATCATTGTCATTATAGTTTATGTATGTGTACTTAAGAACATTTGTTTTAATGGAAATTTGCTCTCAAGTGAAGGTGACTCAATCAATTCAACGGAATGAACTTAGGAACAATGAATTGCAATTCTGACTTCAATGTGTACATAATCCAATAAAATAAAAAGTTTTTGGCGCTTTCCGGTATGTATATTTGCTCAACATTCGAGTATCTTCAAAAGCCTTGCCTTCTATCCTATATCTAATCGTAAGAACTATATTCTATTCTATCCTATCTTCTATTCTATTTCTAATGATATATTATAATGATAATGAAGAGCCTCTTATGCTAATAAGAGCATTCGCGAATACTACCCACGAGCTCCACATGATTTAAACCTTCGATGATGAGGAGGATCAAGTAAAGTTGCGAAGGAGTGAAGAGGGAGGATGTTGCATGAAAACAAAACTATATTTATACACATCATCTCTGTATAATCCAATATAAATTGCAAATTCATTTTACAATGTATGAAATGGATGAGAGGATATTTGATCTTGAATTATATATAAAGAAGTTGGGCGTGTGTGTTTAGTATTAGAGGATGAGAGGAAGAGTGGCGTTTTTTATGACGAGGAGGTGAATCAGGCGAGATGAACGTGTAACCTCACCCTTTACCTGACGTCATGGGCAGACTTACCCTAGCAGCATGAGAACGCGGGGATGAAGCCAACAAGGTCCTATGCTCGTTGCTCTCTCTTGGGTCGGAAGGATGAGGAGGACCGCTCATGTTCGCCAAACGATGGTTCGAGAGAAGTGGAGAAACTTCTCGTGAGTTCGCAACTTTGCCGCACAGTTCCCAACGACCCAGTCGAACTTCTCTGCCCTAGGAAATGCAATTGAGCGAGATAGAAACTCATGTCTTTTGACCAAACATCCTCACCCAACTCGAACTCTGCTGGTGGTGGAGAGACCAAGAGGCCAAGTCTGACAGAGAGGCTCAGAGGATCCTCGCCTTTCAACAATTTCAACTCGGACAACTTCGTGGACGATCTCAAAAAGGAATTGGAGAAGGAGCGGAAGATGTTCTTCGATGAGGATTTTGGAAATTCGTTCCCCTCTAGAATTTCAAGGGTAAGAGAGTTATTTATTAGTTTTATAATATTTTATAACTATGTTTACTATTTAAATTTTAACTGTAGAATTTTAAATTTTGTGACTTAACATATTCAATGAAGTTAAATTAGTAAAAAAATGACGTAAGACTTAATATAGAGATACTGGATATATTAATGGATTTTAAGCCAATTTAAAACTAATGGGTTTATGTTTTATGAATAATGTATAAAGCTGATCGAAATTAATGGATGAAAATCATGTCGTAAACGATTTTATAATTACAATAGAACATAGAACTCGATATCAATTTTATCGAAAATCAACACTTCCTTAATTTTGTAAATGCTAAATTCAGAGGTAGCACTTTTATTGAACTTTTACAAATGACGATCCAAGAAAGGAAATATTGAGGGATAAGTAGTGTTTACATTTTTTCATCACTGATTATCAGTGAGCAAAATTAATTTGAGTAGGATGTCTAGGATCTAGGAAGAAGTTCTTTGACACAATACGAAGATGGATGGACTAGTGAAGAAAGATGGGACATTGAAGTAAAGCCCTTCGATTTTATTTCTAACTTCTAAAAATCCTAACTATGATAAGGAGAGAAAATAATTAGGTGGTCGAAGACAAAAGAGAGTAGATGTGATTAATGACTTCTGAAAATTTGACCTAGAGAAACGATAATATTGTAAAAAGTCAATAATGCAAATATTCAAATCCACGAAGATATTATTTTATGGTCATGAGAAAAATCATGTTTATGTCGTATCATATGAATAATCTATTTATTCGGGATGAAATGAAAAATCTCCTCAATAAAGTTTATAAATTAGTATTGACAAATGATAGTGATCTATTTCCTTTCTATTATTTGACTAGAATATGAAAAAGGTGTTCATCCGGCATCTTCTAACTGCTTGATTTATGAAAACAATTTCCATTACCATAAAAATGTTTTGAGTTGATACTAATGGTACGAGCGTGGGTGTGGGCGAATAGGGTATCAGGTAGTAATTGTTGAGCAGGTTGTTATGTCTTTGCCCAATCTCTCCATGCATGCTCTCGATGTTTGATGAAAATGATAGTCATTCGTGTACCTGGGTACTCAAACAGTTTATAATGGATGTAAATGTTTTAGTACCTAAAATATTTATGAATTGAACTATACGTAATAATTGGAAGATGACAAAAAAACTTTGTAAAAAGGCGAAGACATAATCCATTGAGGCTCGAAGGAATTTGAATGTTAGTAAATATAATAGCAGAGGCTGCATCATCGTCGCCATTCCCCATAGTAGGAATATGAGAGAGAGCCTTCAGGAGATCCGTACTCTTTCTTTTAAATGGCAATCACAAAACATTTACCATTTAAGGCGTCTTCGTCTGTTAGGGCAATGAGCGTGGGACCTTGGCACTTCTATAAATTCGCATAATATCCTTCATACCCGAGCTAGTTTCCTCCTCAACGTCTCGGTGATCGTTAGCAGTCGTTCTCGACGCTCTCGACATGAAAATTTGCTTTCAAAAGCTTAAGAAAAAATCAAGACCCAATCTGAATTTAAAGAAGTGCCTGTGTTGTTTATTTCCTGATCGAAAGAGTAGCAGAGATAAAGTTAAGGATCAATCCGATCAAGGAGAAGATTCTTTAGAATATTCTGTGAGAGAGGCAAGTTTCTTGCTCATTTCATATAACACATGGTTCATTATATTCCGACAGTTGGCAAGAAAGAGTCAAATCATATTTCTGAAATTTTAATCAATTATTCAATGGCTCAGATACTTTTCATGATGTATTATGCATAAAAAAGATAACGTATATAATTTGTAGAATAGTATTTTATTTCTCATTAAATATTACGATAAAGAATAAACCCGTTTTTGTAAACTATCGGAATATAATGAATCATGTATTATTACATAAACCTAATTACTTTTTTATCCCTCCCAAGAGCAAATATGTTGAATTACGTAAAGTTGATAGGTCTATTTATATTTTAATGTGAAAACCTTTGCATGAGTGGCTTCATTAGATCTCAAATTATGAATATTTATTGTTGATTTCTATCTTTTCAATGTTGTCTATTTGCTAATTTTAATAAGTTAGCTCCTCTTTATTGATGATTTAGCAAAAGCTATCGCATTTAATTTTTCCTCTGTAAAACGTCTAGTGCCAATTTCTAAGAAATATTAATTGTTAGCCCATCATATTTTTATGATATTATTTCATTGTTTCATTTTCATAGCTTTCTACTGCACTCTGTCGAGTTTAAATTGTTTTCACATTATAATTTTACTTGCTCTCTGGCCATATTATGAATAGTGCCCATTTAGAAAATTGGGCTAGGTATACAAGTTAAATGGCAATTTAAGATTGATAGACATACGATTTAAACGATTATACACTCAATCTTTGAACTTGCTCATCATTAACGATTCATTTTGATAAGTAGCACAAAATTTTGGCATTTTGATGAAATCAATACAGAGGTAGTTAGAACTCTTCAACCACTTAGGTATAACTCCATAATAAACTTCTTTTCTTTAAAGGTCAAAAAAGACTTAAAAAGGTCATCTTGTCCATGAGATGAATATTCACATTACAATTAGGATTTAAATTACATTGCAGAAAATGTGTCTTTTAGCTTATAAACAAAGAAAATTTTGATTGATTATTATGCTCTGATAAGCAAGAAAAAATACTTTAGTGAAAAATGAGATTATAACAATAGGATAAAGAATAATACTTTATAGCTTTAATACTCTGTTAAATAATCTATTGTGGAAAGTTAATTTTTGCATTAGTTTGGAATTTCCTGAAGAGGTTACAATCCCAAATCCCAACTTACTCATATACCTGGCAAAGAGATAAATGTTTTATGGATCTTTTTTATAAAAACAAATTAAGCCATGCTCAATAATATTATTGTTTGGTAGTAAAATTTTAGTTTAACATCAATTGACCTTTACCTTTAGAATTCTTTGAATACTCGTAATTATGTGATATTAACACAAGGTCATTTGTTTGAAACATGAAACTTTTGAATTTCGTCTGTCTCGCATCTATGTGAGAAAAACAGATCGAATGTCATGAGACTTTATTCTATCGACGCAGAATAAGTGTAAATAATATAATAATAATAATGCTAATAATGCAAATTGATTAAGGTTGTTCCAAAATTGTTGATACAAGATGTAGGAATACATATTGGAAAGTTGGGTCATAGTTAATATTACAAATGAAGTGTTTTCTAATTCCTTTTTAAGCCATCATGTCCAATTAAGGTATTATACGACGCTCGATCCTCAAACTTGTTTTCAGCTTGTTTTCCTGTTTAAAAATTTTATGAACATGATGACGCTAGTGTGTGGGTTTCTAGTTGAGTCGCAAGGATACATAGAAATAGGAAATAGTGGGGACAAGCCATTAAGTGATGGGTCCTTAAACAATTAAATTCTTACTACTACTAACGATCAATGCGTATAAGGCATTCTTGGTCTCTTACACATAATCCTATTTTGATTCTATTGCTTCACACTTTAGTAACTCTCGATTAACAAGGAGTGGCAGGTTATATTTATAAGGGAATAAATTAAATAGCTCTATAAATCATAAATTGTTCAACAATTCGCAATGTTGTTTCACAACTCACAAAAATTTAAAATTCTCCATTGACTAATTTAAAATAAAGTACTAACAATAAGCTGTTTTAAATAACTTTTAGTTCCCAATATGATTATTAAAAGTTAAAAAAATGAAAAACTAAAAAAAATGTTAATTTTTTAGGGAGGATTTCCTTTCTCGTCCGGTGTAGGAAGTTCAGGGTCAAGCCCACACAGCAGCGTATTTGACGATCTTCGTCAACGTCCAATGTTCGCCCAAATGCGACGTCCCCAATGGAACGAATTCGGAGGCCCCGAATTTCGCCATCATCAACAGACTGGGAGGGAACGTCACAATTCGGGCGGCGGGGGTTCAAGCTGCTCTTCCGCCGCGAGTGGTTCCTCCACTGCTTCAGGAGGAAGCGATGGCAACACGACTGAACACGTCATCCCAATCAGAGTCATAAATATGACGAGCAATAACCATCAGGAAGGACAGGAAGAGCCCAAGCAGAAGAAGTACACACAGAGCAACACGACCGAAATCCCCCTACGCTCTTCGGCTCCGGAAGTGGCGGAAGGACGCGGAGTGAGGGCACAGTCAGCTCCACCGGGGTCCCGGGAGGATATGAAGGCCCCGCTCTCGAACAAGCGGAGCGAAGGCGGTGAAGCCCAACCCCCGATTCATGAATTTGGCGGCAATTCAAGTAAGAATCCTCCGCAGAGCCCCAGTGCAAGTGGGTCAGTCCGACGCATCCCTATCTTCGTCGAGGAAAGGAATTCCAACGTGTATCAGCAAGACACGGTCGACGGGCTTGGCCGGTCCAAGAGCCCGGCTCCTGCCCCATCGCCACAAAAATCATCAAGGCCAGCCGAGCACTCGCCGACTCCGCCACCGAAGAAGCCGAGCCCAGCCAAAGACCCCATTGAGAAAGTCATGGTCATCTCCGACGACGTGAAATCTCTCGAGAAGGAAGTCGACGCTTTTGTGGGGAACTCGAAGAAGGATAAGGGCTACTTGTTCCTTGATGAGATGCTCACCCGGAACCTCATTAAACTGGATGACATCGAGACGGAGGGGCGCGAGGACGTCAGGATGGCCAGGAAGGACTGCATTAAACTCATTCAGTCCTGCATAGCCAAACTCGAGGCAAAAGTGGATGGGAGAAAGGAAGTGGACCAAAAGGTGGGGAAAGAAACTCAAAACCCCAATAACATGGAAATTGTGCTCGTCACCCCCCCAGCCCTCCTCCCTCCCGAAGAGAAAAAAGGAAACAATGAAAATCTCATCAAAGATACTCCTATGGACATGGGAGCTAATAACCCACCTGAGGCTTCTAAAAAGTAGTCGATCTTTTCACTCCCATACACTCGTCCCTTCATTTTATCTTTCACGTAATTTCATTTTACCCTTTAGTGTGAAATTAAAAAAGCTAACTCCGCGTTATTATGACCTATTATTCTCTGACTTCATTTCAGACCTGTTCACATTTTATTAACAAATTTTTAGTATTTGTAAATCCACCTCTAGCATTGTTTTTATAAATATTCATTTAATTAACCAACTAAAAGTATGTGTGTTTATCTTAAATGTAAATTGATATTCTTAAACCAAAGTTTTGAAGTGTATCTTGAGTAGTATTATTAGTTTAGAAATTGTTAGTTTCCAGTCAGTATCTAATAATAGGAACACATTTTAAATATCAATTTATATCTATAAAGTCTAAATCGATTCTTCACAACCAATTAATTGTTAATTACACAAAAGATAAAAAGCGTAAAACAACTTCTATTAACTGTTCTAGGTCTAGCTGGATTAGGATGATCTAGTATATAATACAATTAAGAAAATGTGTTATAAAAATATTTTTTGAATTGTGTAAATATAAATATATTGAAAATGTAGATAGCAACTAAAACCGTAAAAATTGTTTCATAGATGCATTTCCTCAACTTTAAATTATGATTTCATTTAAGAGTAAATATGTTACAAAAATGAGACTATTTATCAATTATTGTACAATATTGAATAAGTATGATTTATCTTTTGTTTACAATCGTATGTGTATGAATTAAAATATTTCAAAATTAAATTTAGACAATTAAATGACACTTACTGTGTAATGTCATGAAAATATTTATTAGAGTTTAAGAAGGTATGTCATTAAAATGAGAAATTGATTGTTATTGCTTGGGGAAAATGTATGCTGTGATAAAACGTTAAGTCTAAAAAAAAGAGTGTATGCTTGCAAAAGATTGGTACATAAACTTATAATTTAGAATAAAGATTTGAAACAAATACGCATGAACATTAATAATCATTTTGACATAAATGCACTCAAATTATTAAACAAGATTTTAGAAGGAGCCAAGATCGAGTTGCCAGTTGTCTCTCTATTCATCATCTCATCCCTACTGACTCTTGACGCATAAGAATGTATAAAAAATACTAAAAGACCTTATCGTGCTCGTGTATGTTGTTCATTAGAAATTCCAAGGAACGTAACTCATGAATTCATGGAACACCATGTCTTAGCCCAACTCTTAAGCTAAATAATAAGAAGTTAAACATAGAGGGGTACGAAATACCGATTATGGCATTCGGCATTCGGACTTACAATAAAAATCCTTATTAACATGGATTATGAATGACACGCAAGGGCGGATATTTTGACTTACTTAATAGGCATTGGCACATTGGGTTCTTGAACCTAAAATAACTAACCTAATCCACTGCATACATCATGATAGCAGATGCAGAAGTAAACTCACTCATTGTCAATGGTTGACTTGTATTATTATATTGATAAATAATTTCTGAAGGTTGAATTTTTTAGCGTATAGATCAAAATATAAGTAAAGAAAGTAAGTTATACTGTTTATTTAATGTTCAATCTTTAATTTGTAGATTTTCTATTATTCGCAATTATCTACGTATAGACCATATTTACCACAATATTGAAGTTTTGTTTATAAATAAGTTCAACTGCTAAAAATATAATATAGAATATTTTATCAAGATAAAACAACAAAATCAAGATTGTATGCGAATAATGTGAAAATATCAAAATTGCTTACTTAGTTACTTCCTAATGTCACCTTGTTAATTAAACCAATAAAATTTCCAAAAAATGAATCTAACTTTTCAATCATATAAATATAATTTCATTGTTGTATGTTTAAATATAATAAATCGAACACCATAGGCATATACTCTTCTACAAAATTAAGTGTAGAATAGGAAAGAGAAAAAATAACTAGTGAAAAAATCACTCAAATACATAGTTTTAGCGCATTCCACTTTTGGGGGTCAAAGATATTTTAAGTTTTTAGAAAGCTCAATTCTCCTTCCTGATTCTATTTATATTCTAAAACCAATCAAAACAGATCCCTGAACTGAAACCGTTCTACTTACATCTCAACATTATCTCGGCAAATCAATCGCAGATATGAAATTATCTTTAGTTTTAACATTTAGTTTTATAACCTAATTAAGTAAATCTAAATTATTGGTTTGTAAATAAAAATTTTAAATCCCAAGTATCAACATCATAAAATGAGATTAGCTAGTACCTAAAATATGCAAATTTTTCACTTTTAACCTCATTATTGAGGGCTAGCTCTATTCGCAAAAAGACGCATAAAATTAATGAATGTAAATGGTTTGTTATTATTGTATTAGTACTTTAATTTTTTACGAACTCGATCTTGCGACCAATAAAGTCATTTGAGATTATTATTCATCCCTTCTCCACTTTTTAGATAAGAAATAAAAAATGATCCATATCCATATAAAGGTCGTCGAAATTAATATTTGCCTAATATCAAGTGAGAGTTTTAAAAAATTAATAGGAATGAGACGAAGAATTAAAGGAGTGGCAGGTTGGAATGAGAGAGACGATGAGAGAAGAATTACTTTGAATTCACACCAGTTCGAATAAAAAGTGGAGGAGGCCTTAAAAGGAAGAGACGGTGCCAGAAGGATGCGTTCAAATCATATTTAAAGATATCTCATCATCAGATGAGATTCACAAGGAGTGTCGACCAAATACATAATACTCAACTCATGTGTCTCTCTACCTCTCTCCAACTTGTTGAGCCACCAACACGGTGTCTCCGTGGCTCCACTATGACTGAGACTCGTCCTCAATAGGAGAAGGCATCCGGCCCACGCAGGAATACCTTCTCCGACTCTAAAATAATTGTGTGAGATTGCAAATAGAGTGTTGAGGGAATGCAAATAAATTACCCGTTGAGGTAGGGGATGCAAAAGGTAAACAAAAGATGAGAGAATTCCAAGATGAGCAATTGAGAAACAGCCTGCATAACTCTATACAAGGACTCAAACACTGGCGAGAATCTCGATTGATCAAAGAATCAAAGGTAAGGTTCCATCGTAGGTTTCAAACCTTACCTAAGGTTTGAAAGATAATAATATTTGAATATTTTATGAATATTTAAAATCTTTAGACGAAATACAACATGTAAATTATTTGTTTTTTCAAGTATCTTTTTGAGCTATTGCAAATGTTGGGAAAGATTGGGAAAGCAAAAGGATTTGTGAAATTTGTCAACCATCCCGAATTAGCAATGTGAGAACATGAGAAGTAGCCCTTGAAGTCTTCATTCATGGAGGTGGAGATATTTTTACAATTCCCTTGTCCCATATTAGAAATCTGTTCAATTGGTGATTAATCATTTAATCCTCTTTACTCTTTACGTCTTACAATTAAATACGCTGTAAGGTAAAGATGGAATATTTAGTAGGTATTTAGATACACGATTGTTCGTTTTAAAACTCGAGCTCGAATTGAACATTCTTGAGTAAAAGGATTAAAAAAGTATTGTTGATGATTTCGCGGCTGATGAGATTTATGTCCCTCATTGGGCCGATTGCATTCCCATTTAAAGCAAGAGGAAGAGATAAGGAGAAACGCTCAACATCCTCGGCCTTTAAAGGAAATTAATTGCCTTAACAAAGATGAATACATCTTATGAACTTTGGTAAAGATAGGAAGGGCAATATTCATTTGTTGTACATTGAGGATGGAGAGAAAAGAAGGAGAACCATTAAAACTACACTAAATTGTTCATGACCATTTCCTATCATTATTCGTCAATTATAGTCTTCAATATTATACGATGATCACTAGCTATTTAGCATTGAATTGCTAAATTCGTTCCGTTAGTTAGGTTAGGATTACATCCCACGTTCTCTCACTGGGTACATTTTTCCACTCTGGGTTTCTTTTTAGAACAATAATAGAGACATGTATTGTTTATTACATACCAATGATTAATTATGAGCCACATCCATTTTCATAATCTTATTTACGAGGGAAAGTCGTTAATTCTTAATTTTCGAAAGACTACATAAGTATCTCCCAATCTTTCATGCTTTCTTCTAAAATGAGAATAGCATCATAGAATAGAGGATATTCAACTTTGGGGATCATAGAGTTCTATTTCCATTTATGGTATAAATTACAAGAATTGCCACATTTGTAGTTCCATTCTTGTTCTCCCTCTGTATCATGACGCATTTGCCAATTCTCCACCTGTTTAGTAACATTTCCGTTTGCTACCAAACATTTTTAATATTATTACAAACTATCAATGACTTCCACATGATTTGTTCAGGTATATTCCATTTTTATATGGTGATATTATAGTATGCTAATATTTAACTTTACAATTGACTCTATAATAAATTTCTCAAAATATGGTTTAATATTGAAATTAAATTATGTAAAATGCAAAACACGGCATGTAAAAGGTAAAAATGTTGAATGTTTACCAAAATTTAAGGTAGGAAAGCCGCAATGTCAGCATGTCAGACTCAAGATGCAACGACGATAAAATAGACTGATCGTAGCAGCTCTGTAAAATTATTGCTTCTATTAGCTTTAGTTAATATAATTTAAATAGTAAAATAAACTTAAAAAAACACAAGCAATTCTTTTTATCTGTAAAGTACTTTTCACTTCTGTTCGCTCTCGCTTCAAAAATCTTATATCTCTATTGTTGTTGCATAAATATATTTGAAAATGAAGCTTCAGGCTTTAGTGTTTATTTCAGATTAAAGATGCTTTAGCCCCCAAGCTGGATATCAATGATAAATACATCTAGATAAGTAATATTACTTACTGAAATTACCTACTGAAAAGCTATTTAGCTTTTCTGTAATATTTTGACTAATTTTTTTTAGTAAACTACTACTCCCTACGTATTTAATTTTTTACATTCTGGGATTTATGAGATTTAATTAATTTAAGTCTTAAAAATACACAATCATTACAATTTCATCAGTCATATAAGAAATGTGATAGCTTGCTTTTTTAATAATAAATGGCTTATGATATGACTTTATGAATATGCAAATTACGAAAGTTAATAACGCGTTAAAGAAAATATAATAATCTTTTGACACTTTTGTTAAGATAACGATATTATAATATTACCTGTAGACTCTAGTTGTTACAATTGATGTGTTAATTTATGGTTAACCGTACAAGAATAATGAATAACAATTAAAGTATCATAGAGGAAACATGAGACAAGAGACAATGTGAGAAATGAAAGAATATTAGGTAAGCATTATGGTAATGGTATGAAAGACAATCTTCTTTTAATACATTTTCATATTCATTTCCTTTTCTCTTCTAATAATTCAATTTTAAAGCAAATGTTACATGATCACTATTAATCCGCCTACGCAAAATAAAAACACTAGTTTAGGTAAAATATCCATTTTGCCACCCCAAGATTTTTATATAGTAGGTAGATTAGGCTATTCAACATATGATATCACGATAATTTGGGTTCTTTTAGAGAAAATAAACAAAATCTGTTTAATACCTAGTTACATTTTTATTACGATGCATAGCTGTTCATTGCATAAGGTATCACATTCACATGGTATATGAACTAAACTACTATCAATTATATCAGCTAAATGAACAATAATTTATTTATAACATAAATAAATAATAAAATAACATTCAGTTTGTAATAGATTTATAAATGAAATAGATGAAAACAAATCGACTAAAATACATTTTAGAAAGATATAGCCGAAATGATATTTGTTTTCTTATCTAGGTACACAAACGAGTGAGTTTTATATTAAATAAAATGTAAATAAACCACTGCTGAAAATTATAAGAACTATAATTGCCTAATATGAAATATAATTCAAAAAGATTTTAATATGTAGGCGTTGGAGGAAAATAACAGATGAGAAGTTGGACAAGACGTAATAAATCCACATAAAGTACATGTTTTATATATGCTTGTACCTAAACTAAGTAAGCGAAAAGTATAACTAATAAAGGTTTCTTTATATTATATACTATTTATTTGACTTTTTATTGCGAATTTTCTTTCGTTCTCAATTTGCCTCTCCTCATATTCAACGTAATAGATATGGTAAAAGTGCGCTCAAGCTTCCTGTTTCATCAAAATGAAAATTTATATCTGAGGGCGAAAAGTGACTTTTCGAAAAGAGCAATTTCCAGATTTGCGCAGATTCTCCATTCTAAACAGTAATTTGAAACTATGTTCTTCGGGTTAAACCAACGGTGAGGTCCTCTCGGCTTTCTCTTCCGCCTCTGGATTAAACGAGAGAAAGCTTATAAAAACCCTAGAAAGCATTTTAACCGGATTAGTCACTTTCTTGGAAAGAAGCGGAAAGCAACAAAGCTAGCTGGGTTACAAGTTACACAAGTTTATTATATTATCAAGGCGAATAAGCTCGCATTTTTCTCAAATAAGGAGAAACCATGTGTAAATTCACCAACTATTTCTCAATTCTTTCAACTGCCTTGATTTTCACGTTATTTGCAATTATTTTACACAATTCTGTTGTTCTCTCTTATGATGATGAGCAAAGAGTGTTGAAATGGAATCCTATTGTTCTTGGAGGTGGAAGTCCGGTGCCGAGAATCCCGCCATCAACATGGGTTGATCCATATTTCACCTACAAAAGAGTATTTTTTAATATATCGTGTTTAATATGAAGGTGTTCATTTACGTAAAAAGTTTATATTTCTCTAGATAAGCGAGGAACGGCCAATTTACAAGTGGAGTCCGTTTTACTTCACGAGGCAGAATAAGTGGAAACGATCTTCATTTCAAAATACCCCGTACTTTTTCCCTTCGGATTCAGAAGGAACCGATTCTCTTGAACATGAATTTTATTACAACAGGAAATATCCGTATCCTTTTTCATTTTAAAAAAATTAAATAAAGATGAATTGTATTAATAATAGTAAATGCTTGATGATATTTAAACACATAGACGTTTAGAATATTTTCTTGCTTTTAAATCTTGTTTGGTATCAACGATAGCAAGTTATCGAGATTTTCTAGATCATTGTAAATATTACAAAATTATTGTAACATTATAATGATAAATCATATGTTTAATAAAGAAAGTTTTCATTACAAGCACAAGAAATTGAGAAAAATGATTTTAGACTTGGAAAGTTTAAAATTTTATTTGTTTTTGTTATTTTAAATATAAATATTTTTGAAAAAATCTGCAAACTTCAATTTACTTTTATATTTCCAATTAATTTACTTTTTATTGACGACATTTAATTCTTGGTT
>VJMY01000800.1:0-31025 GCA_009869795.1 Neelides sp. FZ-2019
GACGTTAAGTACATTTTATATTTAAGAATTTTAATATTAAATTTAACTATTTTATGATGAAATAGTATAAAATAAAAATGAGAATAATACGGTGCTAAACGATAAATTCCTCATTGAATAATTTTCTTGACTAACTGAACTGCAAGTTCCAATTCCATCATACAAATTCATACAATTCTCGTTGGTCCTACATCTAAACCATTTATCTTTAGTTGAATCCAGAAATCCACATGGAAAATTATTTCTAATTCGACAATCTCCTTCTTCGCCCATTTTACTCATCTCTGTGGGTTCCCAATCCAAATACTCATGCTCACATTTGCATACTCCAGAATTTTCATCGCTGCACATTAAATCAGTGTCTTTGTTGCAATTGAGTCCAAGGCTTTCTGAACAGTCTCCGCCATGTGTAACAGCACAAGTTCTTTGGCGCGTAGTTGAAAATCCTTGAACACATCTGCAAGCAGAATTCTCACTACACTCAGCGTCGTCTGTACAACTTTGGGTTTCCGGGAGGCAAGGAAACCCGATACGGGTTGTGCACTTGTGCTGCTTGACAGACCAAACCTTTTCTGGGTGTTGCGGTGGGCTTGGGAAAGCTTTACAAGAGCAAATTTCATTTTGGCATTCTAATCCAACTTGGTAATTGCAAAATGTTTTTGTGGCTTCTGAACATCCAGAACCATGAACATTACTTAAGCAATGTTTCTCGTTTGGTGACTCCGGATTGATAAATCCAGGTGAACATGCACAAATACAAGATCCACTTGAATTTAGAAAGTTTTGTCCAGAATTTTCGTTGCAATTTGGATTGATTGTGCAATTCCCTCTGGCTGGAATGAGACACTTTGGGTTTTCTTCGCCAGCTAATGTATCCCAGTAACCACCATGATCACAGTAGCATTTTGACAAGGGTTCGTTTTTAATGCAAGTTAGATACTGGGATTTGTCACAAAGATCATTATTTGGATCACAACTGTCGCCAATGATTAAACTTTGTATTCTTGATATAAAATGGATTATAAAAATAAATTGTAATTTGATTATTTTCATATTAAACTTTTATTCACGATTAATCAAATAAGTGAGAAATATTAGAATTTGAAAATACTTAACTTAAATATTAAAGTTGAAATTGATGAAAGTACTTAATGCAAGTAAGTAGTTATGAAACACTTATATATTATCTGATAATGCTATACTTGTGTAATTTCGTCAAAGTCTTTAAATTATCTAATTTTATTGTTCAAAGTTGACGAACACATATAGATAATTGATAAGATAATACTTGTAGTGATTTTAGGTTTTTGAATAATAATATAACCTGAAATATCCTACCTATTGTTTTATTTTACAATATGCCTATAAGTTAGTGAAACATTTTTAAAATTTTCTCTATTTATTAATGTTTAGTTAATTAAAAATTAAGTAATAAAGAAATGTTTGTCTGTAAAGTTTCTTTAATTAGTATTTTATTCATTTATGCCCAATTCATCCGATATAGGAATAGCGTTCCAAGGAACGAGAGCGCTCCTAGATCCTGGGAGCAAGGATGAGAATTTTTAACAATTAAATGGGGTGTTTGGATGCTGGGTTGAGGCATGGGCCTTCAATGTACTCTGACGACTTGATGTACTTATCAATTGAAGGAATCGCCTCGAACCTCTTCATGAATTCTTCGAGAGTTGGATGTCCCTTCAAAATCTCAGAGTCATATTTCTTGTAATGGTACAAACTTTCGTAAAGGATAAAATCCACGTAGGTGATCTAATATAAAGTAGCAAAAATTGTACTCTTAACAATACAGTTTATAAAAATAATTACCTACATGGCATATTTAATATTCATGAAAAGATTAGACATAAATAGCAAAATATAATTAATACCTTTTGTCCTAAACAGAATTGATTGGTTCCCATAAACTTGGTAATGAGCGTGAGCCTTTCTGGAGTTGACTTTCTAAATTGCTCAACTTGTTCATCCTGTTTATCAAGTAAAATTATAGATATTTTTATTGTAATTTTAATTAGTAATAAAAAAGTATTTAGAACTAAAGAAAAATAAATATTTTTAACTTACAGTATGAGTATAGCAGAGACGCACGAGGTTCATCCAGAATTCATTTACGAAGCTTTCAAACATTTCTCCTTTCCTCTTCAATTCCATGGTCTCGGGAAGAAGCTTTGTTGGTCCTTTTTCTCGAGCGAGAAAGTGAATGATGGCAGAAGTTTCAGAAAGCTTCACATTTCCATCGATCCAATAGGGAATCTAAAATTCATTTTAACAGTTTTTATTTTTAAATCAAATTAAATAAATAAATATGACGGAAAATTTTACTTATTATTTCAGTATTACCAAGATTATTATTAAAATTGTTATTATTATTTTTATTAGATTATTATTAAAAATTAAGATTTTTAAAATTAATTATTGCTACATTTATTTTAAAAGATTTACATACGTTTGGGAAGTCAAGCCCAAGTGAGAATTTCTCAGAAAACCACATGTTTGGGTTAGTGTAGCGCTTATCTTCATATTCAATTCCGAGGTATGCGAGCATAAATCGAATTGCCTGGCCTCGCTATAAATAAAGATTTAAAAAAATATTTATACTAAATTGAGAATCTTTAATTAATAAATTTAATATTTAGATTTAAATCTAACTTACGCCTCTTAAGCCCCAATATCCACATGATAGGTAATTTTCCCATGTTGAAAGTACGAAGAAGTTCGAGTGAATCCCAAGGAGAAGTTCAATGAGGAATGAAAGAAAAGAAGCGAATGAACAATTAAGTGTGAAGGTTGAAAAAACGACTGAGTCATCCAAATACATAAAAGAGCCAAAGAAGCATCAAAGAGATACGAGAACCTTTGATAGGTTAGATAAGATATAGAATATTCACTATGCAATTCTGTAATTGTTCGTAATTTGTTATAAACCTAACTACCTACATGACTTGTATATGTTGGAGAAAGAAAATTTAACATAAAGTGTAATATTCTTTGTAGAAACTCAAGTGTCTCTCTTTGTTTAACCACTTCATTGAAGTTGTAATGTTTTAACATAACATAAGCAATTATAATTATATTAACATTTAAAATTATATCTTTTACATTGGGAGATTGGGACTACTTGTAATATATCAAACTTTTTTAATTACAATTGTTTGTATTTAATCAAAGGTACTATACTATGTATAATTACCTGTTAACAATTAAGACACTCATGGAACATTTAATTTTTGTGAGCATATAAATTATGAATTATTAAAAATAGATGACTTTGAATGTTGTCCATGCATGAATTGGGGAATGGGTTTGAATATTAATAAATGTCGCTTCCTAATGGATTGATTATGTAAAGATAAATATTATTTTGTCAAATTTACAATTGCCTTTAATTAAATGGCCTTCGTAGTCTCCCACTTCACTTTTTTCCTTCATTTCATCTCATTCGTCGCTTGCGGAACTTTTTACTTCAACCAAATGCTCAAACTCATTTCCAAAACCTTTTCTTTTTAGCAATGAAGTTCATATCTGAATATTCAAATCCTATTTAAAGACATGTTAATTAGTTAAAAGTTTATATGATGACATTTATTTTTTTATATTGTAAATTAATATGTAGAAACATACATAATGAAAATATAATTGTAATTGTTTATTCAAAATAGTTAAGTTTGATAACTTTATACTTAGATAACATTTTGTTAAATAGACTTTAAACGTAAGACTCCTATATACATATATGCATTTTATCCATAAAGACATTGCTGAGAATTTTGAAAATAACCTAAATATTTTATTACATTTAGTCCGAAACTACTATAATGAAACTAAATAATAGTTATTTGTATTTTTACAAATTACCTACAGATAATTTTTAACTTTTAATTGCATAAATCGCATCAGAAATTACAAACTTCCATTACATGGTTTTTATGAATATTTACATTTAGACTAAAAAGAAATAAAATGATTTGACAATGATTATGATGTAAATTTTAATGTAAGTGTCTTGGTATAAATTAACCAATCAATAAATTCACATTGAACATTTATTTTTTACATCTTCAACTGTAATATTTTTTTAGAATGTGCAAAGGAGGTTGATGATGTTGTTAATTATAAAGAAATAATAGGCAAACAAAGTTGGCCACTTCAGCACAAAGAAATTCCCAACTTTGAGGCCAATAGCTCTATAGGGAAACCTAACTTTTTCGAATCCATTGCCATCGTCTTTAGGAATAAATGGGAATTTGACAATATCATCAGTTAGCTTATGGACATAACAAGCACTCGGGTAAAGGAACAAAGCTGCCATTTGGACCACAACAAACATGACTGGATTCAACATATACTCATAAATGTTCATTGTTTCATCGCCGAAATATTTTATTGATCCGAATCCGCCAAAAATGCTCATGAGTCCAATCGTGGACTTGACGAAGGGAGTGCTGATTTTCATGCAAGTATTAAATTTCCCAATTAACATGGATATCCGCACGAAGGCTATTTTGATTTTCTCCATATCAACATGATGCCCTTGGTCAAATCGTTCATGCCTATGAATATTTAATTAAAATATTGATTATAAATCAAGCTCATTGACATAGCGTTATTAAATAGGCTATAGATTAGGACTATAAAAATATATATAAAAAGCTATGAAATATAAAAAAACTTGCCATAGTTCTTCACCAAGAGATTTTGAAATATAGAGACAAATGATGTTTGCCCAAACAAAAATGATTCCTTGGCAAGATATGGAAAGAGCAAGCAAAACCTCAATGGTTAAATATGGAAAGAAAACCCATGGTGTGTGATATTCCTTAGGAATGAGTGAAAAAAAGTATTGATAGCTGTTTGGAAATCCGAGGAATAATAAAACCATAGCAATTCCAAATGCATACATTGCAAAATGAAATGTTGGAAATATTCTTTCAATCATACTTGGTTTAATGATTTCATCTAAATTCAATATTTCGAATTTTATGTATATTTTAATTAATAATGCGCCTCATAGTTTGAATAAAATAAATAGAAATTAAAAATTATTTAAATTAAATTAAATATGTAAAATTACCTTTTTTCTTCTCAAGCATTTCATCGTTAACTTTAACAAATTGATTCATTACGTAGACAAACTCCTGTCCGTTTAAATAAAATGTAACTGAATTGGCGGCTACGGCCAAATACAAATCAGTAACAACGATGATCATGAATTTTTCAAATTTGGTAATTACAATTCGTTCAATGCAGTAAATGTGTACAAGACGACAGATAATGTAAGTGTTGTAAATTACAATTAACAAATTGTAAAATCCACAAATTCTCGGACGCCATTTGGATTTTGGCCAATACAATTTTTGTTCTTTTTGATCAGATTCAAAAGGTACCATGTGTAATTTGGAGACTATGTCCATTAAATAAAAAAACAACTTAATTGTTTTTTTTGTTAGCATTGTTAAAAAGTATTAATTTTAAGAAATTAGAAAAAGAAAAAGTATTGTTTGAAATTTTAGTATTCTTAAATGTCAAAAAGTCATATGAAGCATTTAACTTGGACAAAAGTTATCGAATAAGAAGACAAGCATTTGAAAAGTAAAAATTACTTTCCTGAGATAATGCTTTTTGCAAGGATAAAGATTAATCATTGTTATTATCTTTTTTTGCCTGCAGTTTAATTATTTTACGAAATAACCGAGAATGAGTACAGGCTATTTATTCGTTCTCTTGTTTTATGATTTCATTATTGGTTTCATCATATATATTCAGTCTATCCATCAAATGAATGCTTCGGTTAGCTTAATGAAATTTTTACTAAAATCGGATCAATTATTTCACTTAATTAAATGGAAAGCTTAAATATTTATAATAAATAGCAATATAAATATCTTTCATATAGTCTAAAATATTATTTTTAAGAGTATTTTTATGAAAGGAACATTAAGGATATTTTAATTTAAAAAAAATTGGTACCTAATAATAACTACGACTTCAAATTATCTAAATTCATATTTTCCCAACCTTTCTTATCTATTCTTTACATAAGAAAACTAATTAAATGATCAACTACGGGGTGCAACAAATTAAATGGTACATTGTTTATCCTATCTCCTCCATTTTCGACGGCATCTAAATTTAAAACTTCATCGAATTTCATATAATTTTGACCAGAATTTGATTCGTTATTAATCATTTACTAATAATAATCATCTTAGAAAAGTAAACTTTAATTTAACAACAATTAAAAATAGTATAAATTGTCTTAAACTCCACCATATGCTCAGATCATTTCTTCATCGAATACTTGCTGTTAAAATACCAACGCCTCTCATGCAAAATAATAAAGGTAAAAAATTGATAAAAATCAAATTCTAACTAAACTTATATAAAACACATATACGTTTCAAATTGAAATTTGAAATTTAGATGTCGTTTAAAAAGGAGGAAACCCGAGATGGGAAAAACAATGTACCATTTTTCACTCCGTATATCAATGTATCAAGCTAATTTTCAGTAATAAATTAAAATTTTAAAAATCAAACGTCATTTATAAATTTATTTTAAAGAATTATTCGTGTACTCAGCTTTTATTCATAATTTTAAAAAAAATAAAATTCAAATGCAAAAGTAATTTTTTGATTGTTATTTCATTATTATTTAATTCCTACTAACTTCGAAGATTTATCTTTTAGAATATATTTTGTGAATAATTCAAAAAAAGACTTGAATGAATGAATGAATGTTAGCTTTATTCATATTATATTTGTAAATAGAGTAATTTTATAATTTAATTTCCAGTGTATCATTTTTAGTTGACTCTTTATTGTCTTTATTCAATATTTTAATCTGATATATATTTATGCCTTTAGGGCTCAAGTTGTACATTAAAGATATAGATGTTATAAGCAAAATAGCTAGAATTATTCGAATCTTTCGTAAAAAAAATTAAAAATAGTAAGATTGACATGGCTTGTTTAGAATAAGTTCAATTTACTTTGTTTAAAACAAAAATAAAAAACTCAACTATGTTTAATTCATATTGTTACAAATCAGAGTTATTTTACAACTTAATCTATCAAAAATTCAGCTGTCCTACGGAGTATTATTAACTTTTTACTACTTTAAATACCATTAATTAAACAAAAACTTAGCTTATATTGAATTCATTTAACAATGAGTATAAATTACTTTGCAAAGATTAAATTAAAAAGAAGTAAAATATTATGCTTCGTGTTAATCCTTATTAAATTTATGTAGCAGAATGAAGTACAGGTAAAGTGAAATTAAACTTTTTATTTTCATTTCTAGATTCTAAAATTCTCAACTAATATATTTAAAATTGAATTATACATTTATATTTAAGATACAGACCTCTTTAGAATAAAGAGGTTTATCTTTTATTTTCTACATATTCACTGAAATTAACCGATTAAAATTAGTTAATTATTTTGTTAATTTGATTCAAATAAATACTTGTAAAAAAATTTTTTTTACATAATTTTCAATGAAGATTATTATTAATTTATGGTAATAAATTGTTAATTGATTAGCACTTATTAAGTCTAAATAATGAGGGTATTTGAGATTCCAAGTCGTATCTCTTATCTTGTCTTATCCTTGTATATAACAGACCTCCGTAACAATATTATATACGACTCCAGCGCGCCTTTCAAAAACTCCCGTCTACTACCATGCATTGGCTCTGTTAAGTTACGACTCGTATGAGTAGGGACTCTAGGGTCTATTATCATACGAGGTTGACACGTTACGAAGACAAGACGTAATCGCAACTGCACCCAATATGCATCTTATATAATTAATGGATTTGCCCAATTCAAATAATACTTCTCCGATACGTTTATTTTAATATTAATCTTGAAATGATATATTTCTAAATTTTTATAATTTCTAATTTACAATTATATTTCACCTCGAAATAAAACGATTAAATTAATATGAGGATCGATTTTTTAAATAATAGTAGATTTAAATAGAACATTCAAAATTTAGTCATTGAAATGCCAAATTTGAATGCTAATAGATAATTATAATTTTAAATATTTTTATTAGGTTAAATTCATAAGAAACTAAATATTTAAAACATTGTAATTACTTTTATAATCCTATTGGGACCATTTTAATCTTAAATACACATAATCTTTATCTAATAAAATGCTCGTGAACTTACTCTATATTTCTTTTTATCTAATTTGAAATTTCATTTAGATGAAAATGATTAATGATATAAATATATATATCAAGATCAATTGAGCCTTGGATTATGATTGTTTGAAGGACATCTATAAAAGCGTTTGAAATTAACCATGTTTCACCAAACTTCCTCTTTTTGTTGCATGAATTGAGTATTGCTTTGGGTTTGATATTAAAATTCCTCGATCTGGTTCTAATGAAGGAATTTCGTGATTTGGCGAAATTTTTAAATCATATTCTTGCAAAAGAGTCGTTAAGAAAATGAACGTTGTCATTTTTGAAGGATTTTCTCCGATGCAAGCTCGTTTTCCTTTATACAGTAAATAATCGAATTAGTAAATGAATATTTAGATAAATGAAATAAAACTTTGTTAAATATAAATAATAATTGGAAAAATTCTTAAATATTTTAATTATCTATTCATTTTTTATACTAAATTACCATATCCAAATGCAAAAACTTTTTCGCTGTTAATAATTTCCATGTTTTCATTTAAAAATCTTTCTGGGCGAAAAACTTCCGGATCTCCCCAAATTTCTTTACTTTTGTGGAAACAGTCAAGTTTGATAACAACATGTGTATTCTGCATAAAAATATTTGAATTAATTATACATTTTATGACATTATGTGTCAATTTAAGTAATTTGGATATAAATACTATTAGATATTTAAAAAAAACTTTATTACTTGGGGAATAGTATATTCTCTGAACTTGACTTCTTTGAGAGGAGCTCTCATTGTGTAAATGATTGCATTTTCGATCCTCATAACTTCTAACATCACTGCTTCAGTATATGGCATTCTATGAATCATTAAAAATATCATAGGACATTTAAAAATGAATTAATATTAAAAATTGAAAACTACATTTTAGTTAAAATAAACTAATGCTTTTAAAATTATATTACTTTGAACGGTGTTCAAGACTTGGTGGATTTTGTCCAATAACTTGGTCAATTTCTTCTTTAACTTTCCTGTAAACTTCCGGGTTTGAAACAAGATACAAAATTCCCCATTCTAATGTGTTGGCAATTGAGTCAAGACCAGCTAAGAATAAATCCATGCAAGTTTGAACACATTGGGCATCTAGAAAATAAAAATACAATTTAATAAAACTAGTTAGTTCAATATTAGAAGTACATTATTTTTTTTAATTAATATACTAATTGAGTAATAAGGTTTACAGCCGTATTTTTTATATAATTTACCAGTAAATAGTGGATTTGAATTTTCTTCAATTTCAACAAGAAATAAATCCATAAGACTAAACGGATTGTTTTTCCACTCTTCACATTTCCTTCTCTCATCTAAAATCTCTTGTAAATATTCTCGAATTTCAGTCCAAAACGCCTTCGCTTCATTGAACTTGGAAATGTTTGGAAATGCCGCCAAGAACGGAAATACAAAAGCTGGATCAAACGTGAGCGATTTGTCTTTCAAAAGAGCCCGGGCTGAGTCAACGAGATGCAAAAGCCTTTTATTCTCCAAGCTGAATTCATTGGCCGTCATCAAAGTCCAGAGAATCCCCAGGGTTGAAATTAAAAATGATTCGTGCATTGGGACAATTCCATTATTTTCCATTCTTTGGTTTTCGAACTTTTTCAAATAATTCACTGCAGACTTGCGAAGAATCCTATTCATGGCAGATTGTCGTCCAAATCCCATTGTTTTCAAACCTCTTGCAGAGAATTTCCTCATTTCTTTACAAACGTGGCCGTGTGCTTGGCTAATTCCGTAATTTCCAGGACCATACAATTTGTAGGTTACAGATGAAAGAGGAAATTTTGCTAATATTCCATCGTGGTTTAACAGTTCTTTTCCGAGAATTGGATCTTGGGAAAACACTACAATAAATCATTACAAAATTAAGACATAATTAAAAAGTTAAATAAGGTCAATTAAACCATATTTAAAAATATCCAATTAAAAAATAATAAAAAATAATAAGTGCAAAACATATTGTAAGAAGCCTGTACTGGATTTTAAAAAAAATAAGTTAGATCTTTACCGAAATATTCAGATCCAATGAAAAATCCACACAGAGATCCATATTTCTTGCACATGGCATCTTGTGTTTCATAAATACTTCTTCCGTGGGACATCGCTACAAACTGAGGGACGCTTCCGATGATCGGAAAAGCAATTGGCCCTGGCAAGTATTTTTTCCCAAATCGTTTCCAATACCATATGATGACACTTAATATGAATAGGAATAAAAGGAATGTGGACATAAACATTTTGATCACTTAATTATTTCCTTCTCGTGGTCTTTGATAGAATCAAATGTTTGTTAATTTGTTTAACTCTATATTTATTTTCTTATAAAATATAACAATTTAAGTCTCTTGATTGTTAAAAACAATAATTTTGGATATTTTTATTAATAAAAAGTATAGAAAGCTATATTCTATGTTTGACAAAAATTGGCAATTCAAAATCTTTTAATGCACTATATGTGAGACTATATATAGTAATCTTAATATTTGATAATTGCTTATTTGGGCCTTTTGTATTGTGTATGTAATTACGAGTTTAAACAATATAGAAAATGGTTCCTTCCAGGTTGAAAGTCAGGATCAAATAACAAGGAAAAAAGGGAAGTTGAGGTTTTTATAATTAAGCCTAAATTTCAAGTCGGAATGGATTCCAGTGAACTTGTTCGCTTCACAAGTCCCGTCCAATATTTCCTTTATTGAGGTAAGGAGGAAAAAGGAAATTAAATGGAAACACCGCTTTGAAACAAAGTCAAGATTCTTATGACGTCATCTCCATCACTGTGTTCTCTTTATTAGCTCCATAATGCATAAGCTTAAAATTTAATAACAAAACGCGTCAGAATATTGATTCCGTCATTCTTTTTATTTTCAAAACAAATTAATTTTTATTATCCCCATAACAATCAATCATTCTAACAGGATCCAGCTATTAACTACACACATATAACATATAATTTTAAAAGTTTATAATGAGTGTTTATGCGCATAATAATTTTTTTTATACAAGATCAAGTCGTCAAGTTGTAAATGCTACGTTAGCTATTAGCTTCATTAACAATCTACATTTGAAAAATAGACTATGCCTCATTCCACCTCGAAATGCGCTCGAGATTTTATTATTCGATAATTATTTCCACCGATACGTATGTATTTTAATAGAAAAATATTTTTTGGTTTTTTAATCTCGAACGAATTTTGGGGTGGAATGAGGTATAATTCTTAAATAATGTGAAATAGTTCCTGACTTCTGAGCCAAAGTCAAAAGCTACTTGTGTATTAATTATATAATTGTCTTAATTCCTACAGATTCTATAGGAATTAGAATTATGAACATAGCAAAACTAAAGCGCAATAAATAAGGAAGTCCGAACAAGAAACAGAAACAGCTTTGGGATTTCCACTGGTTAGAATCCGCAAGACAACTTGACACCACCTACGCACAATAATACATAATTCCAAAGTTGGTAAATTGTTATTACGTTGAGTCTAACCTGTCTAACAAATCATGTTTTCTTAATCAAGAATGAAAGAAATTTCCCACGAACTTAATACTTTTAATTGTCAAAAGGTTAAGAATCTTCGTATATGCTTAAGTCATTACCTTTTAAATGCAATGATTTATTGTTTATGAATTACGCATAGTAAAATACTTCAATATTACTATTACGATATAAATACTTAAGTATAGTTAAATTTAGATGCATTTGAACCTTTTTCGTTTGTTTACATTGTAATAATAAAAGAACTAGAAATGTTATATTAATTATTAAACATGATATGATGATTTTTAGATATACCAATAAATTTGAATTAAATAATTTATAATTAACAGACTAAACTAAACCAGGTTAATAAATTGAGATTTATTTTTCATTCTAATTTATATTAGATAACAATAAACAATGTAACTCGACTAATAATATTAGATAATAGGAATCAGTATTTAGTTCTCTTTAATTTTCTATATACACAAGTATGAAAATGTAAGATGGTTAATGAAAAATAGCTTCTAATAATGAAGAATTGAATGAGGAACTAATTGTCTAAAAAATATCAATAGAAATTCTCAGTTCTACAAATTAAGATTATTTCTTCTCCTAAAATCCCCAGGAATAACAAGTTTTGAAATACTCAATACTTCCTTATGACTTCCACTCAAGAGTTAAGGAAGTTTGTTAATTTATCGGAACCTGGAAGTAATTTTCAAAATGTTATTTTAGTATAAAAATTGTTTTACCAGTCACTTTAATTATGGTATGAGCTATATAATAAATAATTCTATTAATTTTTTTTATTAAACTATAAAGATTTTGTTTGCACCATATCAATTCATATTGTAGAGTATGTCAATGAATGATAAAAATTAGCATAAGAGATATAACCTTATTTGATATAAGTATACATTATCATAATGACATTATGAATACTTACTTAGTTGTAATATTCAGAAAAAATTAAGGTTTAAGATTAAAATTATCCTGATTTATGATGTAATGCAGTTTATGCTCATAGATACTATTATAGATATAGGCACTATTGTACCTAAAGCATTTATCATTCTTACTTATATAATTCTATAAAGAACACCTGAGTTCAAAAGGAGGAAAGGAGAAAAACAAGAAATTTTCCTATAGAATTTGAGCGTTTCGGCTCTATGGGTCTAACAATAAATTCTCACGCATCCAAAACTTGTCTTTGGTTCTTCTTACTCCTCATATTTCTAAGAAGCAACTTGACTCTTTTAATTCCAACTTCCTTAAATTAATAAAAGCGCAAACGATGATAATTCCATGTCAGTAATGAAATAATGGTTTTTGCCTAATTAATTCTTTATTAAATTTGAATATAAATTATTTAAATATTCAATAATATTTCTAGTATAATGCGTGAATCATTTCAAAATGGATGTAGTTAGCTGGATGTTTAAAATGTCAAATAAGAATTGATACAGATGAGTAACCATAGAGATGTAAATTTTGTAAAAATACATTATCTAAGTTCTTCTGAACTTCTGGGTAAGTTCAGAAGAGGCCAAGCAATTGAGTCACCTCTTCTAATCCAATGAGGATTAATAGCTTGCAGACATTGGAGTGAAGATTGGAGAGATGCATTGAGGTTAATGAGACTCAAATTACACAATAATGTTTAAGTATCGTTTATTAGTTAAATAAAGAGTATTCTTGTCAATTTTGAGCAAAATCGATTTAGTAATCTTAAAGATATTTAAGGTCAAACGCAGGTATCGTTTTCGACTTACCTTGTACAAGTGTGATACGTTGAAAAAAAAATTCTCTAAGATAGATAATTTGAAAACTCTTAGGAAAATTCACAAAGTAGAAAAACCATACAAATGTTTTACATGCAATTACATGCATTCTGAACTAGGTACTTTAAAACGTCACATAAAAATTCACATAGCCTGTTTCATATTTAGGTTTAATATTAATTAATTTAGGTTAAATTGCTTCAATGAATTCCAATTATTTTATTTCATGGAAATACATAATTTTCCATGCCTTAACCAATGATATAGATTTCATTATCGGAATTCATTGAAGCAACTGAGATATAGCATGTATTTTAAAGGGCGGTCACGTAGTGCAAAATCTGGCCTGCACGGAGGTTTCCCATGGAATGCCTCAAGTATAAATCAAGATTTAAGGGTTATTGTAATGTTTCGAATGAATTTATTCAGCGCTTATATTATTGCATATTTTATTTTTTTATTCAAGTTCAATTGATTTATAATAATTCATTCACCGAGATTATCGTACATAATGAATTTCTTCTTTGAGGTCCGTCATATCATTTTTCAGATCCCTAGTTAGGCAAATCCTTTCACAATTGGTTTCTTCAACCTTGGCGGAACAATCAGCGGCTCCTTTGGGAAAGTCCCGCTTGAAAAGGAACATTTGACTTCTACTGGCTCTTCTTCCTCAGCTTCTTCAATTTTCACAACATGGGCATTCAAGAGAGAAATGGCAGAAAGAAGCTTCTCACGTTCAGCCTCAAATTCAAAAATCTTTATTGGGAAAAGAAAGTAAATTATTAAAATCATATTATTCATTTTCTTCTTTATATAACTCTGATTTTCTAAAGTCTATTAGATAATTGAGCATCTATGAAGTTTGTCTAAATGTCTATTAGTGCCTTAATGACGTGAATAAATTAAAAGTTTTAGCATATTAGAAACTTTGAATCGGCAATTAGCAAATGAGTTTACCTTAAGTCTTAAATTTTCTTTCATTTTCATATTTCGAGCGAAGGTTTCAGAAGAAGGCATAGCAGCGCCAAGAAAGTTCGCGACGTATTCAATGGGATCGTCAGGTTTGTCGGGTTCTTCGTAGAGACACACGAGAGCTCGTTGGACGCCTTCGAGGATTTCCTTCACTTCTTTCTCACGACTGCTCATCTTGAACAATTTTCGCTTAAGGAAGAATTTCGATCTTCGATCAACACTTCCAATTTGATCAAATGCAAAATGATCAATAGTGTTTGAATAATTCAATAAAACCTTGGAAATTCATCTTTGAAAATGTTATGCAATTATTTGGCGGAATGGTTCATTTGGAATAGAAAATACTAAATAATTTTGATATAAATCATAACTTACAATCACAATGATCACGAAAAGTTAATTCTTAAATACATTTTTAAACTTTTAAATACTTAATTAGTCTGATAATATATAAAAGTTAAATAAATAATAAGCATATAATCGAACATCTTTTGGAATGAATCATGATCACATTGGATAAATATTAAAATAATGGTATTTTACGATTAAACTTATAAAATTTGTCTAAATTAAGAATTGCGAAGATGATCAGGCGGAGGTCCAAAATACTGCGAGAGTTCTTTAACTGAAAATCAATTAGATAATTAAGCATTCATAACAATTAAAAAAGTTAAATTTTCAGAGTAAACTTTGTAAACTATTATTAACATGAATGCGATATGGATTAAAAGTTGAATAGAAAAGGAAAAATAACTCACATTGAGGAGAATAAAGGTCTCTTGAGAATTCGACCATGATGTTCCAAACCTTCAAGAGCAAGTTTTCCTTCAAAGCAAGACTATGCTCGTTAATCCCCTTGAACCAATGCTCGCAGAGCCCATGGCTCATGTCAGTTATCTAAATTAAACAATTGGCAAATCATTTGTCTATCGACGTTTATTAATTGATGTTTGAGAATTTCTTTTAATTTAAACTTACTTTGTTAATAACGACCTTCTCAATCACATTGCACCTTAACAATTTTGTTTCGATTGAGTTAAGATAAGCGGAATGGTCTGTTAAATAAAATTCAATTAGTACCTCTTTAATTTACTCATCATTTTAATTTAATTAATCTAACAAAATCAGCAAAGAAATTCTTAAATAAGATAACCAAGTTAACCTTTAAGGACGGAGTCGAGGTCGAGAGTTTCTTTGGCCCCAAAATCAAGACTCAGATCCTTCGTGAACACTTTCAACATCAGGTATAATCTCAAAGAAGAGCAGAAGTGAAGAAGAGAAAAGCGAAATATCAAAACTCGATTGGGAGCAAGTCCTTTTTCGACCACGACTCCTGTAAAACATCAAATAGTTAGTTTACTTCAAAAAAATAAATAAACTTTTTGAACTACTCCTTAAATTTAAAAAAAGAGGACTAGAAAATTTTTAAAAAAATTTACTTTTAATTGGGAGATCATTGAGTAGCCAAACGCATCTTCTGATTCTTTGAATTTGTCCCGCCACGAACAAATAACTATCGATGACCGGAGGCGAAAGAATCATGTTGAGTGGGAAATGAGGGACGAGATTCAAATTAAACGAAGTTTTCTTTATCGTCAGACTCACGTCAAATCCGCCACGATCCTCTTCAGGATAAGAATCATTGAGAAGCTTTTGATATCCCAGTGAAACAATTCCTTCCGTGTCCTACAAAGTTAAAAACATATTAAAAAACTTTATTAAATCCATTCATATTTAATAAGCAATTAAACTTTTTGCTAAAAGGATTTGACCAAAAAAACTAAAATTTTCTAATGTGAATAAGCTAAGGAAAATTGCGAAATGGCTAATATTAATGGATATTAAAGGCATAATTAAATACAAATAAAATTAATAATAAAAAATTATGTTATTTTACCGGTTGCTTCATGTACTTTTCATACTTGGAAGTTAAATCAAAAACTGATTTTGAAAAATGTTCTCGACTTCCAAACACAATTTCCCTCACGATCCTCATTGACTGTTCCACGCGGTGTCGAATGAACAAATCCTTCAATCCCCTTTTCCCAGCTTCGGCCAACAGCGAAACTTCCGTTTCCAAAATCCGTCCAAAAATCAACGGCGGGAAGAGCATTGGAAAACTAGGAAGTGAAAGGAAGTCCTCAACTTTCCACCATTCAAACTTGCCCTTTTCCGGCTTGGCGAAAGCAGTTGAGGCAAATGCGCCACGGACGAAACAATGTTCATCAAGGAGACCAACGTAGTCAAAATGAGCTTCAAGTTCATGATATTCTTCATCTTCTTTTTCGCGAATCTGCAGTTGGGAGAATTGAGTCGAAATGAAAGTCACGTCCGTGGAGATTGTTGAGGAAAAGGCTGTGTAGTAGTGTGACAAGAAGGACTGAAGAATTTCTTTAGTTGGACGGAGTGAGGGGATTCGCTCGGCTTCGTTCTCCTCCTTCAGGATTTCCACCGTCTTAAGTAAAGTCAAGAGATGAGGGACGATGTTCATGAGCCAAGTTGGTGAGGGGATGGTGGAGAACAAATCCTTTTCGTAGTCCTCAATTAGAATCCCGTCGGTCCAGAAGTTCAAATGAGAAACATCGATTTCTGGATTTCTATAATACAAAATAAATAATCAATGTAAGAATATTTCACTTTAATTAATTTTGATTAGTCCAACCAATTTGTCCTTCACAGACACAAATACAATATTTATTGAATTTGGTTAATTATAAGAAATTAAGGGAATAAACTAATATACATATATATATATTGATTATTTCTAACAAATATTAAAAGAAATATCAATAATTCAATTTCTAGCTATTCTGTGAAACAAAGGGTGTTCTGAATGATATGTTACTTAAAAATATTGCCATTTCTACAGAGTCTCATAGGCAATTCAACAAAATACGCCATTTGATTATATAGTCAAAAATGATTAACCTTATTTTGTCCGTGAAGTCTCAATTCTTTGCATAAATTAATAAAAGTTCAATAAAAATAGATAATGCTCAAAAAAGGTGCAGTCACAGGATGAGCATGCTTGATATTTTTGAAGTATCATCTACTTTTATTGATATTTTATTAATTTATTCAAAGAATTGAGACTCCCCCCAAAAAACGTTACACTTTTCTCTACATTTTATCATATGACGATAAACAATTTTAGCTTTATGATTAGCAATAGTATTATCTTATTCATACCAGCCAAGAGCAAAAATACAGCCAATCTAAAGTTTTAAATAACTATATTTTATTAGAAAATCACCCTGAAGTATATTTATACGTGACAATAGGTTTAGTTGGAAATGAGCTCAATGTTTGAATTTCAAAAGGAATGTTAATTTAAAATTTTTATAATAAAGTTTATCAGACCTTTCAAACTGGATATCTATTATGTATTATGCATACCTTTTAAAAAACATTGAATTCTTCTTCCAATTCAAATTCCTCAGCAATTCCCCAAGTTCATCCAAAAACCCGTTCAACACGAGGGTGTAAAGGTAAATGCAGACCATCTGATCCTCCTTCCTTCTTTCCAAATGAATTCGCTCTTCGATCGTCGCCAGGAGTCTCAAAGAAGCAAAAGAAGGCGAATCTCCGTCTTTCACCCCACGCGAATGAAGGCGCTCCAACAAATTCAACTTAGTGAAAATCTCCTGAACCCTTAAATCAACTTGACTCAACGTGTGGGAATGCAAATGGGCTTCAAACTTTTCCTTTCCCTCGTAGTAATTCCAATACTCGATCGTCTCGATCTCAAAGCTTCGTTCTAACCCAATGAGAATTGACGTGAAATTGGCATGGAGGTTCAAGATGCCTTTGCCATAGCAACGGAGAGCTGAAGGAATTCCTTGGTTGCTCAGCGGATCACTCACGCGGCGAGCAAAGTTGAGGATTTGAGATAAAAACTTTAATTTGGCGGACCATTTGGAAAGGAAGGATTCAAAGGGTTTTTTGGTCAAACTCCCGATCATGAGCGTTGAGTTGATTGACCAATCTGGATTGAAAACGATCGAGTTGGAGGAATTCGGCGTTGACAATTGCCAGAGAAATTCCTTGATCACATCCCGTTCGCTTATGATCTTCGTTTCTTCCCGACATCCGTTTTTCCATTCCCTAAAAATTCATTCAAAAAAGCATTTAAATACACAAATTATTAGTATTATTAAATAATTTCAATTAACACACTGCTAAATAAACCAGTAAACCAATTGTTAGACTATGTAAAAATATTAATTTTTTAAATTAAAAGTTATGTGGATCTACCAATAGGTTCCAAAATTCATATGTAGATTCGTGTAGTTTGAAATGACAGGTTGACGAGTTAAAGGAAAAATCTTCAATTTCTTCACATTTCTCTCAACGTAGTTTTGTCCTTTGACGCTCTGCATGGCCCAGTAAATATCACGAAGTTTCCTTTTCTCTTCAAGAACTGAAGAATTTAAGATTGCATTTAGACAAAATTCAGTTAAGTTCTTTATCTTTTATCATCGAAAATAATATTAAATATTAAATATACCATCGGCAGCTCTCGCAATATCATTAAGCGAAGACGATTGTCGAAGTCTTAATTCCTCCAGACTTCGCATTTGGCAAATGAATTCCACTTTGGACTCTTCGTCGCTTTCGCCCCAATCCTAAACATAAACATTCATTACATTACATTATGGATTTTAGATGAGTGAAGATTTGGATTTGTAAATAATAGATTTCAATTGCCTTTAATTATAAAATCAATAGAAAATTGAAATTAAGTGAATTACGCTGAGTTCGCTATCTGAAGAGTACGTGGCAGGGAAAGGGATTTCTTCTTTGAGTTCCTCAGCGAGTTCTTTCAAGGCCTTGGCATGGGCTTCAGCTTCCTCGTCAAAAGACACGTCTGGGTGCGGCGAGAACTTTTGTTCTCCGAGGTTCAACTGAACAACTCCTGTTGGATTCGTGCTCATCTCGATCAAGAACTTCATTAAAGAGTTGTAGCCATCGCCCTATAAATAAATGAATGGTCCTCGTTAATTTGTTTTAATTTGACCATTTGCTTAAATAAAATGGGTTTAAAGTGAAATGCGTAAATTATTTAATGATGTACTTATGAGGATAATCACCTTTTCTTTCCATTTTTGTTTTAAAATGTGTCGAAGATATTTGAACCTCGCTGCTCGATCATCATAGCCGTGAATTCGAAGTTTGAGTTCCATTCCGTTCAAGTCATCGTCGATTTTGTGCTCATTGAGCCAGAGCTCGTGGCCGCAACGAAGAATTTCTGGCTTTGACTTCAATAAATGTCGACAAACTGAATTGAGCTAAAAAGTTAAAGAATCAATGGGTTAAGTTTGCTCGGTGATTCTGTGAGTGCTATGCTTTTCATTTATAAACTTACATTTTAATTCATTAAATCATATAAGTTAATTATTAAATTATACGACAACAATGCAATTTAACAGTTTATGTAATTAAATTGAAAATGGTATATTACGTCAGGAAGATTTTTAATTGCAGAATAAGCTTCTTCTTCAGCTTTTCTTTTGGAGTACAAGGACGAGGTTGATGAGATCATTTTAGAATTTTTACTCATTTTAATGAAGTACCGGCGAGACGGAATGTTAAATATCACAATTATTCAGACAACATACACAATTCTGTTTTACTACATAATTTCAAAGTCTTATAACTTTTCTCATTGCCAGCCAAGGGGTAATGGAATTATGATTAAGTTAAAAGAAACATTAAGTCTATTTAACTTTAAGATCATCTTTGGAAATGTTTGAAAACTATAATACAGAGTTGTGTAATTGACAATTGAAGATAAGAATGTTTAAAGTAGTTAAAGAGAAAAATAGTTATTGACTTTATATTCAAATATTTAATAATCAGAATAATCTCAAGTCTCAATGTTAATTAAAAGATAGTTAAAAGGGGGAAGTTGACAAGAAATTGTTCGTGAAAGAAATTGAGAGGTTGAGATCCGGCGAAGAAGAGGTAAATAGAGAGAGAATTGGCTCCAAGTTCAAATAGTTCACCCCTTTGGTTCCTAGATGTCATTTTGTGATTGCCACAAGCTAGGAGCGAAATTCAGCAAGGAGAAATCCAAGAGGAGACTTTTCGCAATTCGCCAATTGAAGTGTGGAGTTTGACGACGTGAATTGGAGTGCGTGCTGGTAATCAAGTGTCGTCGTCTCCTTCCGCACTTCCGCATCCTCTTCAGCTTCACGAGTAATTTTCTCATTAACCATTCAACCCATTTAATTACATAAACGAACTGCACTAATAGAATAATCCCAATTTCCTAATTCCAATTCCCTTTCTTTGTCAAGAAACTCCCTCGCATTCCGCCCGGCCCTCCTTTAACTCAATTTCCCAATTCCAATTTAAAACCGTCATCTCAGACACTTTAATTTTTATTAAATTGAGTAACTCGAGATCCCTTTTAGCTAATTACATAATTGAGTTCCATTATTTCGCAAACTCGAACAAGTGGGAATTTGCTTTTATTCATTTTCATTTGTTCCTTCTCGAACCTTGAATAAATTCTTTAAATCTGAGTAGGTCAGCCTCCAGCCCTTCATTCATTAACCCAAATATTAAACTAAATATTTTTTTCCTCGGAACTGATTTGAGAAAATAGAACTCAATTAGTGTGTGATGTCAGCTTGATTAATTACGATGATTAATTAGAGTCATGGCCGCCAAAGTGGACCATACTGGTGTTTTCTGCGCTGAGCATCCCGATGCCAATCTCATCGAAGACTACAGGGCTGGAGACCAAATATGCTCCGAGTGCGGACTCGTCGTCGGAGATCGGTAAAACCCCAATTTAAATTATTCGACTACAAATTAACCCGATTAACCCCACTATAATATTATATTAACCATCAATGCCTAATTATTTAAATTATTTAATAACCAATCAATTATTATTTTAATTATCTTTGAGTTACTCCTAATGAATATTTTTTATATTTGAATGTGAGTTCAATTTATAATTGTGAATTTTGTAATCTCCCAGGGTCATCGACGTTGGGTCTGAATGGCGGACATTCAGCAACGAGAAGGCGAACGCTGATCCTTCGCGTGTCGGTGGACCGGAGAATCCGCTGCTCAATGGCTCCGACTTGTCCACGATGATCGGCGGAGGACGAGGCGACGCAGCCTTTGATGAGTTTGGAGTCGCCAAGTACCAGAATCGCCGGACGATTTCGTCAGCTGATCGAGCCCTCATCAATGCCTTCAAGGAAATTACGCAAATGGCAGATAGGATCAATTTGCCCAAGACCATTGTTGACAGATCCAACAATTTGTTCAAGGTAACTAAATTAAAAATCTCTTTAAATTATAAAATTATAATCTCATCAACTCATCTGCAATTAATTAAATTACACAATCACCACTTTAATGCATTTAATTTAACTTAAATTTCACATTTGTTAAATTAATCATTTAAAAAAATTTAACACATTTAATTACAATTAAACTTTACTTTTACTACTTTACTTAGAACTAAATAATTAACTTTAACTTAACAAGGGTTAAAATACATTTTGATTAATTTAGATGGTCCATGATGGGAAGAACTTGAAGGGACGGAGCAACGACGCGATTGCCTCGGCCTGCTTGTACATAGCTTGTCGGCAGGAAGGAGTCCCACGGACTTTCAAGGAGATTTGCGCTGTGTCCAAAATCAGCAAGAAGGAGATTGGGCGGTGCTTCAAGTTGATTCTCAAGGCGCTGGACACGTCCGTGGATCTCATCACGACCGGGGATTTCATGTCCAGGTTCTGTGCGAATCTCGGATTGCCCAACACGGTTCAAAAAGCCGCAACGGCCATTGCCCGTGCGGCTGTTGAGCTCGACATTGTGCCTGGACGTTCGCCGATTTCGGTCGCTGCTGCGGCCATTTACATGGCATCACAAGTAAATCATTATTTTAATTTAACTTACTCTATTATCTTTTATTTGACAGGCTTAATAATTATCTTTTTCATTGGTTTGATACTTATATCTAGTTTGGTTGTTAAATTGATAACTGGATTTTTTTAAAGATTTTATTTGAAAAAATGTTATTTAGGCTTCCGAGCTGAAGAAGAGCCCAAAGGAGATTGGTGACGTGGCTGGAGTGGCCGACGTAACGATTCGACAATCCTACAAATTGATGTTTCCGAAAGCTGAGCAATTGTTTCCGGATGATTTCAAATTCTTCACTCCGATTGACCAGCTACCGGTGTCCTAAGTTTTTTTTTATTTACAAAAATCTACAAAACTCTCATGTTCATTTCCTTCCACCATGTCCCCCTTTTAATTTAAAAATTTATAATGAACCATGTTGCATGGCAGACTGCGATTTTTTTATACTCGAAACTTTTAATAATGATTATCCGTTCCCGCTTAACATTAAAATATATAAAATGCCAGTTCAAGTGAATCCCGTCTCTTAAATGTATGTTATGAATATATATTTAATAAAGTTTTTAAAGACAATTACTTTCGCCATTCTTACAAATTGCACTCACATATATTGGCTATTGAAATCAAATCTTATATACAGATACATTTAATTAACAATTTTATTTATCTATCTACCTCATTATAGATAATGACATAATTAGCTATGGACTAGGTAAATAGAAAAGTTAAATATAAAATATATGTACCTAATTGTATTATAAGATTCAACTAGAAAATTTTATAGAGGAATTCTCCTTTGTTGTTGTAGTAGGATTTTCCGATTCGCACCAAATCAGCACTCACTCGTTGACTTTTCAACATTTCTCTTACTTGGGAAGATTCTTCTTGGTCTTTCTTAGCAGCCTCTCTGGCAAAATCCTACAATCAAATTAACAATTTGAATTCATTAGAATAATAACCAACGTTGAGCAAAAAACATTAAAAGCCATTATCATAAAAGATCTCTTAACAATTGGAGAATTAATTTTAACGATTTCCTAATTATTGTTATTTTTAATTAAGATAAGACAAATAATACGAGTTTTAACCAGTTGTTCTCACTTGTGCTAATCTTTCTTGAATAGCTTTTGGAGTCGAATTAAGATTCCCCTCGATTGGCTCAGACTCTTCCAGGATTCTCCTCTGGGTCTCCTTGAACTTGATGATTTTCTTGAAATTGACGAATTTGTCTTTCTCCTTCACTTTCTCATTTTCTTCCATCTCTTCTAGTTCTTGCTTTTCACCTTTCATCTCCTTCGTTTTCATTGTAAGCAAATAGTCCAGGATCAAGTTGGCCTTCACTTCATCACTTTTCGGCCTCAGGGTTTCTTCGAATTCCTTGAGCGTCATTTTGGTATCTGGTGAAACTCCTAATTGTTCTAACGCACGAGTCACGGTATCATCATCTTGGTCGCCATTATGTCCATGTCTCCAATTGCTACGATGATCACGATGAAATTCATTTTGGTCGTTAGAAATTCTTTCTTTAGCTTCCGCTTCAATGACGAGAGATTGAAATTCTCCTGGCGGTCCCTTCACGACTAATTCTCTTGACAATTGGCTCTTTTTGTAAGGGAGTTTAAGGCGAATCTCCAGTTTTTGTTTAAGTTGAGGAGTTAATGGGATTTTTCCAGATTTGGCCAATTCAACTTTGTCGAAAACACGTTGGTCGTGCGATTCAACTTCTGCTGCACAATAAGCACGGAATGAGGAACCCAAGAGTTTTTCAACTCCTTCTGGCGAAATGGGAAAGGATTTGGAGAGCGTTTCAGGTGTGTAGGCCGATGGATCGATTTGGACCAAATGGCGAATTTCCTCTTTCTCGCCGTAAGTCAAGAAATTGAATTCTTTGGGGGGCTGAAGTTCTTTGTAGTATTTTCTTGTCATCTTATTACGTCTGAATTTGGTTTTCATTCTTTCCCTTTCTCTTTTAAATTAATAAAACGAAATTTAAAAATTATTATTAAACTAGAAATCAAGGGTCTTAATATATAATATAGCAATTTAATGATATTTAAGGTTGTAGATTTAAAAAATACATTTCGTATTCGTCGTAAGTCGCTGCAAGTTTAGAAGGATCTGGTTCGAGAATCCCAGGATCAGGAAGTTCCTTAAGTTCTTTGATGAATTTATCTTCATTTGAGAATCTTTCGGCCCTTTTTCTCTCCTTTAGTCCGATCTTTCTTACTGAGTCGACTTTCCTCAATTTTTCCTTCTTGGACAGAGCTTTTAATGAATCAAATATTGAGTCAATTAATATACTAATTAAATCATTAACAATTAGCTACGCTGAATAGCTATTAATTATTTATTTGATTATAAAGTCGGAATGGTTAACCGCAGTGAGAGAGGTAATTAAACAAACAAGGAATTTAAGGTAAAAATTATAATTGGGATATGATAAGTATATAACCACGATTAAAATGTAATTGAATCGGAGACTAAAGGATGTTTTAAGTTTAAGAGCTTTTGTCACTTGATTCCCAGTAAGAATGTAATCAGATGGGATTTTGACTCACTTTCCTCTCCTGCCGCTCCTCGTCCAGAAAGTCGTCTCACAAGGTCAAAACCTCCATTAAAGAGAACGCAATTGACGCCCAAATATCGTCGAGCTAGAAGAGACATCAAAATAGAGAAATGGCTCGACCGCCGCCACCGAAAATCGGTCCTAAACCGGGTAACAAATTTAAGGATTTCTACTTTGTAGTCCTATCAGAAACTATCTATTTACTATTTATTTTCTCAAAGTACCCATCTCTGTGTTTTTCATTTGTATATTTACTTAGGTAGGTTGTGCATACAGGGTCGTCAATATCTTCTTTCTGCCTTGCTGAATTTCACTCCCTTAATACACACGTTAGAATTTCAGAAAAGCGGAAAGAAGATTTTGACGATCCTGTACATACATACCTATTATATACAATAAGACAAACAGTAGAGTATCAATATAAAAAACCCAATCATAACTTACTTATTGTTATGTAATGTAATATTTAATATTATTAATTATTACATATATCAGTATTAGTATTTATATTATATATAGATATGTGTTAATATGTGTATCAAAATGTTTATTTAATAAAAAAATATTGTTTTCAGGTCAGGTGATTGTTGTAAGGGCATTGTACAATTATTCAGCTCAACAGGTAGGTATTATAATTAAAGTACCTGTACCTATTCTTGTTCATTTTTATTAGATTTCACTCAAAATCCAATGAAAGATAAAATTGAGCATTTTGGCAATTTAGGAAGATGAATTGAGTTTCAACGAAGGCGATCTACTCTACGTTACAGAAGATTTGGGAATTGGGGATAATTGTTGGTGGAAAGCAAGATGTGGAACCAAAGCTGGATTGATCCCTTCTAATTATGGTAATTACCAATTGTCAAATCTTCATTTTATTCCTCGTTTAAAAATTTACATGTTAAAGCAATGTAAAATTTGTAAAAATCATTATGGTTTTATAAACAAAACTAATTTCAATTATTGTTTTTTTTAGTTGAGCTTAAGAGTGAGCGAGTGGATAACGCCGTTCATGAAGCTGCCCGTCGTGGAAACGTCAGTTTTCTCCTCGACTGCTTGAACAACGGTGTGAGTCCGACTGGTTTGGATGCTGCAGGAAACTCGCCGCTCCACTGGGCTGCCCGAACCGCCCATGTGGATTGCTTGATGGAAATCATTAAAGCCGCTAGTCGAACACAAGAAGCAACGAAATTTGCAAATGCCCAGGTTCTTATATAATTTATCACTTTATATATCAATTTATCTAATTGAAGCAATATGTATTTCTTTAGTTTTAATTTGGATTTAATAAATAATTTTATTTACATTTCCAGAACAAACTTGGAGAAACGCCTTTGCATTTGGGCGCTCGGAAGAATTCCTTTGAAGTTGTCGAGGCGCTCCTTCAAGCTGGCGGAGATCCAAATTACAAGAACAAAAACGGTGAAACTCCTTTTCAACTTGCTTCAGACCAAGTAGTCAAGAAACTTTTATACGACGCTTCAATGAGCGAACAAATCAATGAAGGGGAAGATTATTTGGAAAATTCTGAGGAAGAGGATTAAATTCCTTATGATCAAAAACGAACGATAACTATGTATGATTTTAATGAAATGTTCAATTTATATTTATTTCAATTTAACAATAATATTAATTTATTAAACTTTGATTAATGGATATATACTTTCTATTATTCCTATATCAATTCCTATGTATTTGGCTATTGAGTATTATTATTATTAAGATAAAACGTTGATACAACTATTAATTTGGAAAACACGAATCATTAAGCATTGATCTTTTATATACAAAAGGCATGATTATCATTTTAAGAGGATATTTTAAATGGAATTATGCAATTATCCATATTTGCACAAAAATATATAAATAATTTATGGTTATTAAAGTTTATAAATAATATTTATATGCAAAAACTATGATTTAAAGAATGCAAATCCTTAATAAAGAAACAACTGTCATAATGACCAAAGAAGTATTTCTTGTAATTATTGTTTAAACATCATTGTTTCAAAACATTTCTAAATAAATTGTTTTATTATAATTGTTTATAATTTTCAATAATATTTTTAAGTAAAATATTTTTTATATAACCTCACTTAATGCGAGTTTTTTTTAATGCTTTTTAAAATGCTTTTTTGGAACACGAAAAGTAAAATGAGGGTACGCCTATGAAATTTATCTTAATATCCTTAAGACATTTTTTTACGAATAATTAATTTTAATTATCGAATTAAAATGTTTGTTTTTTGTAATTGAATGGGTTGGGTAACAAAGTAACAATTAATACTTATCGCCCTTAGCTCAAAACTCATGAATATTTTTACACTTGTTACATATCTATCAATACGTCTAGGCAACATGGTACCTTAATTAAAAATAAATCTAATGGTATAATAATTTGCATGTGTAATTCTCTGAGATATAAAAACCTTTTTACTTAAAGTTAGACTTCTAAAGCTACAACGGCCAAGGTCAATTCCAAAGTGAAGAAAGTATTTTTATCTGCACTAGTGCTACGAATGGAACCGAATGGAATGGAATCTTGTTTATTCCTTTCCATTCCGAAATATTTCGGAATGGAATATTTTTGTTCCTGTTTCATTCCGTTCCATTCCGAAATATTCTATTCCATTCTGGAATATTCTGGAATTTTGAAATTCATATATTGTTTAATGTAATTAAATATTAAAATATTATTTTGTTTATAATGAGATTTTTTTTCTGTTATTGGAATTCATATTTTAAAGAATTTTTATAATTATGAAATTATAATTAAATATAATTCAAATCTGTGATAGAATATTTCAATTATAAAATTTATAAATAGTTGAAAAGTAAGCATTTAATTTTTTAAAATTTAGTACCAGAAATCTGTCAGTCTCCAGACTTGCGTTATTCTACAAACTTATGATAAAATATCAGTCCTTGTCTGTCACCGAGATAACAATGTAAAAAATACAACCGTGTCTGGGTTCACATGTTAATGACTATTATCGGTGGGTGGTGATCGGTGGGATCGGTGGTTGATCACCGGGATCAGTAGTTGGTCGTCGGGATTGGTGGGTGGTCGCCAGGATTGGTGGTTGGTCACCGAGATTGGTGGTAGGTCGATAGGACCGATGGTTGGTCTCCAGGACCGGTGGTTGGTCTCCAGGATCAATGGTTGGTCGTCGGGATTGGTGGGATTTCGTCAGGATTGGTGGTTAATCGCTGGGATTGGTGGTTGTTCGCCAGAATCGGTTGTTGGTCGCTGGGATTAATATTTGTTTGCCGGCATCGGTGGTTGTTCGCTAGGATCAATAGTTGGTTGCTGGGATTGGTATTTGTTCGCCGGAATCGGTGGTTGATCGACGGGATCAAAATTTTTTTGATGGGAGCGAAGGTGGCTTGACCAGTAAAAAAATAAATTAAAACACAAATAAATATGAAAATGTTCATTGAAACTTTTATTTTTAATACATTTATACTTGAATACATTATAAGTTGACAGTTAATTATAGTTGTTTATATTTAATAATGAAATAAGTATTTTATAATAAAAAATAATATGATAAGGAATTTTTTAAAATCAGTTGCTTGGAATATAATTAGGAATAGGAAAATGTTATAAACAATTGAATTTTAATATTTTACATATTTCAACTTATTATTAATTACTTAAAAAAACTTAGTTTACAAGAAATTACGAAACTAAGCTGAATTGAAATTTGCATATTTTTTATTTTATTTTATATTTATTATATCAGTTTCGGAATTCCAGAATCATTCGGAATGGAATATCGCTCATTCCATTCCAAAAAATTTCAGAATATTACATTCCATTCGGAGCTCTAATCTGCACTATGTATGTTATTTTTATTGAATAAATCATTGTAGACAGTTTCGATTTGGCCACTTTAGCTAATAGATTATAGACAGGTTTATTATGCCATTCAACAGTTCAGCCCTCCTTTAGTGCTTCATAAAATAGAGACTTCTCGAATTGAAGGTCGCTTTAAGTAATAGTTAATTTCCTTTTATAAGTGTTATAATTGTATCAAATTGTCAAGTTGGACTATTAAAAATCACTTAAACTTGAAAGGTAATTGTATAATTTAAAAAATATATTTTTTGCATATTAGCGTTACGTTAAAGCATTAAAATTTATTTCAAATAAAAAAAATCCACCCAAAAACCAAAAATTACATATGTACTACATATATCACTTATTTCATCATTTACGACATAATTGATAAATATAGTAAGATAATAATTATTTTATTGAAACATTTAAAATATTTTTATTACATTTCATAGATGGATCAGGGTACATTGATCAGAACAGCTCTTGGAAGGACAGCCAATTTAGGAGATCTTTATGACGCAAGAAACGATAAATTTGTTGGAGTTCCTTTAATTGGGAAAAGCATTCCTCCTGGACCCATTACTTTGCTTGATAATAATTTTAGCAAAGTAGAATTTCTGTCATCTGACTCAAACTCAGAAAAGTTCAAAAAGCTTGACGTAAATGCAGAATTGAAAGTAAGCATTTTATTAGGTTTGTTTTCATTAGAAGGTTCAGGCAGGTATTTACAAGAAACCCAAAAAAATTCAAAAGTTAAAAGTTGCTCTCTCATTTACAACATAACTACTAAAGATGAATCTGTCAATTTGTTCCACGAAGACCTCAAAGATTCTTTCATTAAAGAATCATTGTCCATGGACACAGCCACACATGTTTTAACAAAAATCACTTGGGGTGCGAACACCATAATTTCGGCCGGCTATAAATGCATTGAAAATCAAGAAGTGAACAAGAAGAAAATTGATCGATTAAATTTTTCGCTTCAAAAAATTAAATTTCAAATTTCTGGAAATGTCAAAGGTGAAAATGGCCAGTGAAGATAAAGATGATTATTCAAGTTTCTCGCTTAAAATATTTGGAGATGTTTTAACTGAAAATGAAGAGCTTCCGCAAACGTTTGAAGATGCGTTGAATTTAATGAAAAAAATGCCTCAGTTGGTCAGAAATGCTAACAATGGAAAAGGAAAACCCTTGGTATTTACATTTGTTCCATTGTCAATTTTGCAAAACTTTTTGCAAATTAATTCGGCTCAAATCTTTAAAAGTTTGACTGAAACTATTTTATTGAAAATTGATTTTATGTTTGAAGAGTTGGAATTAATTAAGCAAGAACTCAATGACTTCCATTCTGACTCTTTAGAATACAAAAATTGTATAGAACAAACGGAATTGGAAGAAATTTTAAGGTTTAATAAAAACTTTTTAATTTCCGAATCTACAATCACTTCAGAGTTGGCTTCAATTCTAGTTAAAGTCAGGTCTGGAAAACAAGATGAGATTGAATTGGATAATTGGATTAAAAAATTCCAAAAAGAAGATTGTTCACTTGAAAAGTTTAAAGATTTTAAATCAAAAATGTCAACCGTTTGGGAAAAATTAAAATTGGTCCGATTTTTTATCGATTCTGAGGTCATTTATGTGGGAAGAGGAGATTCACTTGAAACTGTCTTTTTAAATCACAGCTTGAATGAAATTTATATTTTGTATTATTCTTTTAAACATAAAAATGATTCCCTCGAGTTGTGGAACCAAACTCAATCAATGTTCAGCAGTTATCTGTCAAAGCACAATGAAAAGAGAACATTTGAGAACGGAAAAGAGAAGAAATTTGTCATTGTTGATCTTGATCTTAATCCTCAAGCAAATATTACTCAAACTGCACTTTATTGCAGAAAAGATGGAATTAATTTTAATCTAAAAGTAATTGTCATTTTAATTTTTTTAAATCATATCTACATAGAATAAAGAAATAAATATAAAAATTATACATATAATATTTATCCATGCAACATCCAATTGTATTATTTAAATTTTTGTTTATGATTAAGTATTATTAATATTGAATTAAATTAAATTATTGTTTAATCTTTTTAAATTTAGCCAATCAGCTCCTCTTATTTTATTGGAAAATATGAGCTCACTCACAGCGAATACTTTGACGAGTTCTTGTATGAGATAGGTAATTATTTTTAATTTAGATTTTTATGCGGAATTATTAAAAACAATATTTTCAGGTGTTGGATATTTCTCAAGGACTTATGCCCATCGCAACG
>VJMY01000801.1:0-30941 GCA_009869795.1 Neelides sp. FZ-2019
TAAATAATAGTTATAAATGTGAATAAACCAACTGTCCTTTTTAGGACAATGTTTTTGTCAAAATGTTGCCCTATCAATTCGCCCAATAGGGTAGGAGCAGCATGAGGGAAGGGGTCCGCGTCCTCTGCTCTGGGCAATCGTTAACTCGATTGGCAGTCGTTCCCTCAGTTTATAAAATACTTAATTTATATATTTTTAAAGAATAATCGTATAAATTTTAGTGGAAATTTTGCCAAGTGGAACTATTTACCTGGTGGAACTTTTGTAAGAGGAATTATTGTAGGAGGAATTATTGTAGGTGGAACTAATGAAAGTGGAATTTTGACCTAGTGGAATTTTTGTAAGTGGAATTTTGACAGTGAATCATAATAACTTACGAGTATTTACAAGGAGCTCTTTTTTTGAGAAAATGGCCATTACATTCAAAGCGATATCCGTTAATTGAACTTTGATCTTTTCTCAATTTCATGAAACCGTCACACTTTTGTTTGATTAAAACAGATTTATTTATAACATATATATTTATTTCAAATATAAAGCTAAACATCAAATAATTAAATTAAAAAAGTCACATTCGTTTTTTGCTAGGGCAAGGAGCTAATAAAACATTTCATCACTTCAGCAGTGAGCATTGCAAATGTATTAACGTTTCCAATAAGATCTTGATAGTTTGTCTATCAAGTAAAAAACTAGCTTTTACGGTTTTTCTTCCTATGCCTATAATAATACTGTGAATTCAAACATTGAATTCATTGATCTACATTATGCAATTGACAATTAACACTTTCATTGAAATCATTTGCCCAAAACTTCCTTTAAGTTCATTTGTCATGAAGAAGTCAACTTGACCAAACGTCCATTTAATTACAAAATAAATTTAAAAATAGAAAATTCCAATGTGTTCAATGCGAAGGAAGTATTTATTAAGTGATCATACAAGATCATTAAAATGGTCATTTGAGAAGTTTGAAACTCGAAGCAGCAAAGTTTTAGTGGAATCTGGTCAGAAATTTACGCCTTTGCCACCTTGGGTGAATCTAGAATTAATTTAAAAAAAGGTCTAGAGTTCATTCGGCGTCATTTGTATTCCATGGTGTGCTCACATTTTGTTTTACTTTTGCTCTTTCTGGTGTACGCACGGGCCGATCAGATGGATTCTCATTACGAATAAAAGTTCCTCAAAAGAAACGTCAAGGTTTGAAAATCCCATTTTTTAAATAAAATTGATTTGAGTACCTATATTTTGAACCGGAGCGAGAAATTTATCAATACTTGTTCACATTAAAACCTGTTACGAGAGATGTTTAAAAATAAGGAAATTTCACAACGGCGTTTCTCGAACAGTCAAGCGGAACTTGGAAGTCTCCAAACACATTTGTCCAAATTGATTTAAATGAGGAAGAAGTGATAGAGAAATTCGAGATTATTGAGAATTCAAAGGGGGATTTAAAGACGAAAGTTACATTAGATTATTAGATTAGGTAGTATAAATATTAATAGTTAATAATAAAATGATTAAATAAAAAATAGACTATAATGCATGGCTTTCGTTTATTGTCCCATAAAGCAAATTAATTTTTTTTAAATTTTTACTTCACACAAAAAATCTTGATTCTCTTTATTGTCTTTATGCTCTGAATTCCAAAAACAATCATTAATTAACAACAATAATCAAAATATTAATACTCATAGGTAATTAACCTTTAAAGAGATACATATATCAATTTTATTAATGAGTTAAAAACCTTTCTAATTAATGTTTAATTACATAAGTTAATTTAATTAGTATTTATAAATGTGAATAGAAAAGCAACAAAGAAAAATAATTTATAAAAACTTCTGTTTTCCTCGTGCAAATCTCCCGCCAAGTTCTCGACTCTTCTCAATGTAATTCTTCTTGTCGTTATCACTCAATTTTGAAATTGCCAAATCCGTATCTCGGTCAAATGGTTTTCTCTCTCCTTGATCTTTAGTTTCCTGTTCATGATTTAATTTTAAAGTTCATTAGAATTATTAAACTAATATCCTATTAGTTTGGATTATTTTATTTTTATATTTACCTATATAAAACTAGTAATTTATTTGGATGGATAATGAATAATATAATATATAAACGTAATAGTAAATGAATAAGATTTGTGTAAGGTGGAATAAAAAGAATAATTGTGCCAAAGGGTAGTTTGGACTTTAATGGACGCTGAAAGAGAACTCGAAGTATAAGATTGAATAGGTAAAAGAATATATGGGAGTTCAATTCCAAAAGCTTATCGCTATTTATTCTTAATCCTACCTCGACGCTGGAGCGATTACCTTACTCCCCCAAAAAATTGTAGACTTCCGTGTTCCGAGTTATAACGTGTACCGAGTTGGAACTTTTACTCTTATATAATAATAATAAATAAATACAACGAAAACAAACTTACTGTTTTCTTCTTTTTTTGGTGAATATCCAACAAGCTTTCAGACTTCCTCTTTGAAGTCTCCATGAGCTTTTCCATGTGTTCGTCCCTCATTTCAATGATTTTGCTCCCAAGTTCTTTTTTGGCCTTGTCCACAAAATCTTCTTCGTCAGAGTCTTTGTCAGCGTCATGCTTGTATTCGTCCGGTGTTCGAGCCAAAAACTTCCTTTGGGCCAATCCGCTAATTTCCTTGTTCTTCGGTGGGATGAGCATCCATTCTTCCCTCTTGTTCACAATGGGTTTGTCGGGTTTGGAAAATTGATGAGCTTCTCTTGCGAGCATTGAAGGATGATCAGGAGGCATCGGCCCGAAGATTTCCCCATCTGAAGAAGACTCGTCTTCTTTAAAAGGAACTTCTGGATCTTCGATTTCACCTGAAGGAAAATGTTCAACATTTGGTTCATCGGGGATTTTAAACCCGGGTGGAAGTGTTGGTCCAATTATCTTTTGTGAACTATAAAATATTACAAAACTAATTAAAATTTTAAACACATTTAGTGCATTTCATATAATTATAAATTATTATGAGTTAAATAACTCACTCATTCGTGGCTAACAATCCTGGCGGAGGTTTAGGACCATAATATGCGTCTTCGTCTTCAGATGATTCGGAACTCATTTTCGGTTTCTATGAAAAGAAACACAATTGATCGAAGATGTAATATTGAGATTACTTAATTCTTAATTAGATAATAAAGTTAAATAAAACCTTTTAAGCTTTAACACTTTTCTTAGTTTTCTTTAAAGTTAGACTTTTTCCCAGAGCTTCGTTTGAATTCGTAAAGATACTAGGTTTTATATAGTTAAAGTTTTACATTGCCTCAGCCATAGTGAATCACCCCATCATTGAAAATACAGTTCCAGAAGAAAAATCTAGGGGATTTTTGAGACGAAAAGTGAAGAATCTCGGAGACCTTGAGACGATCTAAAGTTTTTTCCAAACATTAATTAAATTAATTACTAAACTAATAATTAATTAATTAATAATTTTAGTGAGGTGATAGTATTAAAGATCCCCATTCTGTTCATTGCATGTCACATATTGACAAAATTCTTTTTATTTTGATATTCGAGAATCCTGATGGTGAATAGAAGATACAGTAGATACAATTATGATATTTATGAAGGTGTTTAAAAAATTCTTTGTAATCCGTTCGTTATTATCCTTAATGAAAAATTAGCTTAAATAGCCGATGATTGACATGAGAATTGGATGAGTTAGAAGAAGCCAAAGGAATTGCTTTTCATCTAAATAATTGTAGTTTTGGAGTTTCATTAGTAAGGCCTGCCTGATAATCTATTCACATTTTCTATATGACTGTGTAATAAGTAATGTAATGATTGATGATGATGGTGGATCTCACGTGTTCTTTAATATTAAAACTTTATTCGTCCCATTCTTCTTCATCTCACATTCTGACATTCAATTAGAAAAATAGAGCATACAATAAGGCACAGACTTGTTGTGTATTCCATCGTTTCTCTCCTTTTATTCTATTTTCCTACACAACATTGAAAAAGAGAGTTGATCGAAGAAAGTTCATTGAGCTGCGACTCACTCCGTTCACATCATTCATTTCCTCCATTCATCCGACCAAAAAAATTATTCTCATTCAAAACATACATTCATCCAAAGTTTCAAAAGATGAAAACACACGGAGAGGTAATAATATAAAATATATTTTCATATAACTCATTTCTATATTAAAATATATCTCGTCTTATCTAGTAAACTTATTCATAAAAAAGACGTTTAAATAGAGAAGTCTGAAAAAATAAACTCTTGTGGGTGGCTGATGGAAGTCATTTGGCAGCTCAATTGGGCTTTTGGAGTGAAAAGGACCCAACGAGGGGCGCCCGGGAAATTTGTTGTGGTCGGAAGCCCATGAGTCTCGTAACTTCCTCTGCATCCGAGTGCGTAAAGTATTTGCTCAGCTCCGACCCTGCACCGGATTGGTCGTATGGTCCTCTCCGATTTCCTCCTTCGGCACTGTAAATCGGGAGATTCGAGAATCCCCCATGGACTTGATTTTGGACTTGGGAAGATTCTTGCTGTTGTAGCTGTTGCTGCTGCTGTTGGTGCTGCTGCTGTTGAGGTTGTGATCGTTGTGGTTGCTGCTGGTGATTTTGCTGGTGTTGCTGTGATAGATGATGTTGTTGCTGCTGTTGGTGTTGGTGTTGTTGTTGAGATGGTTGTTGCATTTGCTGTTGATGCTGTTGCTGGCGCTGTTGTTGCTGGTGTTGCTGTTGTTGGTATTGGGGTAGCGGAGGGCCGGAAAAGAACCCAGGTCTTTGTTGGTAATTTTGCCTATTTAGTTCTTGTGGAGTTGGAAGGAAAGAAGGTCTTTGTTGGTGGTGAGGTCCGTTGTTGTTGTACAAAGGTCTTGGATTTGGGGGTGGCCCTCGATTTGAACTAAATCTATGGAAAGTTGGTAAGAAGTTGAGGAGAGGTCTCAAGCTAAAGCTGCTCGTCTGTTGCGACGGGGCAATGGATTGCTGAGGGAATTTGACAAATCCTGGGTGTCCCGGCGTAGGCCCTGAAGGACCATTTTGACTTGACGATTGCGGCCGATACGTCGACGGTTGAATCTGGAAGCTAAACGAAGGTCTTGGAGGATTCACTCCAACATTTGAATTTGACGGCCTTTGTTGGAAATTTTGTGGCGGTGGACCTTGGGGCCTCTCCGTTGAGACAAAGTTCCCAAACGGCTTCTGTGAAGAAGGCGGTTGAGAGAAATTATTCTCATTGTTTATTAAATGAACATTGAAGGAATTGACTTGATCTGGTCGTTGGAGCGGATGAGGCGGTTGGTTGTTGTTATTGTTGTTGTTGTTGTTGTTGTTCGTGAACCCATTAAAGTATCGTCCCCTGTTGATGTGTGCAGCCATGGCGTTTTCCACCGTGGCAATTGGAATCAATGGCATTGGGGTCGGTTGGGTCTGGTAGTGAGCAGACGGGGGTTGTTGCGGCGCTCGCTCCGTCGTCGTCGTTCCTGCCGATGTAATCACGTTGGTGAATGAGGGGAAAATGGGATTCTCGACAATGTGCATGGGAGAAAGACTCGACGTGCTGGGCGTTTCAGTTGGATTCGGCAGGATGAAATTCGTTTGGATTCTTGGCGGCTCAGGTCGAAGGTCAGGACGAAGTTGTTGAGGTGGTTGGGTAAATCTCAGGTCTTGCTGCTGGTGTTGGGTGTAAGAAAATGGAATGAAGGGCCTTTCAGGTTTTTCTTCTTGGACTGGAATTTGATTGTAAAGTGAGGGGGAAATGTCAAGAGGGTAAATGTGGCCTACTGGGCGTTGAGGCAGGATGGCAAAACTGTGAGCTGGGCGAAGATTCTCTTGGGAAAAACTATTGGTTTGGGAGATTTGATTCGGGTTGACGTAATCGTTTTGGGCAAAGCCGAGATTCACTTGGGGTTGTTGAACAATTGGAAAGTTTTTCATAAAGTCATTTGCGGGTCCTGAGGGAAACGCTTGATTAAATCTTGTTGGTTCTTGCTCTTGCTGCTGTTGTTGATTTTGTTGCTGCTGTTGTTGTTGCTGGTGGTGGTAATTTGGTTTCTGCTTTGGCTCTTCGTCTGGATGTCTTGGAATTAAATTGTCCGATGGTGGGAATCCGCCGTAGATCTGAGCACGAGTTTGCGAGTTGGAAAAATGCGTTTGGACTCCGTTGGAATTGTCATTGTGAACTCTGATGTTCTCTGGCGTGTTGATCGGGAGGGAAATGGGCTGCGAAGTGAGGGAAATCTGAGCTCGGTTGTTTTCAATCTTGATTTTCGGGACGTTGACGAAGTCGAAGGGCTCGGCCGTGATTTGCTCAAAGCTGCTGCTCCCTCCGTTTCCTTTGAAAAAAAGTTCTTTTTTCTCCTCCGTCTTCGACTCCTCCGTGACGACGACGGCAGTTGGGGAAGCCTCAGAGTCCTCAACTTCCCTCGTCGTTTCAATCAAAGGGGCGGCCGACGTGGTCGTTGGTGCCTCCGTAGTTGTGGTCGTGGTTGGAGCAAAGTAATTGGAATATTTGCTAATATATTCTGTTTTTAGTCCAAACTCGGGTTCCTTCGTGGCCAAATATTTGCTCTTGGCACTAAACATGGGTTTCGGTGTCTTGACCTGCAAGTCTTTCAAGATGCTCGCGTAATCTTGAAAGCTTTCCATTTTAATTCCTCCATTATTTCCTCCATTAATTCCCCCAACGTTTGGATCAGACGTTGGTGAGATTTCTGAAGGCTCCTGCGTCGTTCGTGCTCCAAATGGATTACTCGACGTTGGACGTCTCGTATGTCCAGGTCTCCTTTGTCGTTGGCCGTGGCCCCCAGTCGGTCTTGTTCTTAATGGACGTCGCGTGGTGGAAGAACTAGGAGAACTTGAGGTTGACGTTGTTGAGCTCCCTGTGGTGGTTGATGGGGTTGAAGGCGTCGTGGTGGTTGTTGGGAAATGCCTTGTCCTGGTGATGATCGTCGTCCTCGGTGAGGGCAAAAAGGTGGAGGGAACGTGGGAGGAAGAGGAAGTGACCTGAACTGAGGTTCTGATCGGCGGTGGCGAATAGGGCTGGCGCGTGGAGGGAACAACAGAAGGGATGGAGTTGATCGAAGGAACTACACTCATTTGTTTGGCAAATTCGGGAAATTCGCTGAAATTCTTGGATTTTTCTGGACTTTTGAAAAAGTCCTTAAATGACTTGAAGGCCATTTCGGCCACTTGTGCATCTTGGCCTTTGAGTCCTCCGGTTGACAACGGCTCAAAGTCTTCAAGATTAATATTCTCGTCGCCGTCAAATCCGACGGTGAGGATTTGAGTTTTCCCTTCCATGCCCGCGAGGCCGTTTCTATTTAAAGCATCAAAATGATCAATTAAAAATTATCTTCAATAATATGTAATTCAATAAGGTTCAAATTATCTAATTAATGATTATAGACATTTTAAAATGGCAAAAAACTATTAATTTTACTTATATATATAGTTAAATTTAAATCTTAATTTTTTTATTTAAATAATAAAAACAATTTAACTATTTAACTTAATTAAGTATTTTTAGTTTTAAAAATGACTAATAATTATAAAGAAGATCTTACCCGCCCACTGGTAATAACTTGACATTTCCCAAAAACTTGTCAAGATCCGATCCTGAAAGTCCAAGCGATTTTGGGTCGATGATTTCAAGATTGTCTGGTAAATTATGTTTGATTGCTTCTTCTGCTCTGGATGACAGAATGAGGAGGAAACATGCCTACAGGAACAACACATTTCATTGCTCATTCTTTCATTTTTTTTTACTTATTATTACCATTGGTATTACACTTCTAAATGACACCCAAAGCCTTAATAATTTACAAACACTAAGTAAACAATTTGATTGAAAAAAAGGGAGTTGAAGTATAAGTGTAGTAACTAAGTATTATACTTGAGAAAAACTTTCATTATCACTCATTTCCCTGTCGCATCAGCGTATGATAAAAACCTCAAAATCAGTGCAAGCAAGTGTAAAAAAGAATTAGAAAGATGAATAGGATTAATAATATAAAGTATATAAATGTCATTTAAACAATATGTTTATTTTTTCCCTCAACTCAAAGTGTCCTTCTCAAAAATAAGAAGTTGAGATAAATAAGAAAGGGATCAGCAACGCGTTTTTAAACGTAATGAAAGAATCCGGTAAGTTTGTTTTCATTATTTCACTCAATGCTACTCTTCTTCCTCTTCTCTTCAAACTCATGAATTTCAGAAGAAGAATTTGCGAAGAAGAAAGATTTTAAAGGAGACGCAATGGAGGCGAAGAGGAAGATTCTCATAGTTTCGTCAATCTCATTTTTCGAAAGCTAGAAAAAAATGAAGATTTTTTTTTCTCTCTCCGACTCAGTCGACCATGAGAAATCTTTATTAGGATGAATAATGGAAAAATGAGATGCGGCGCCTGGCCTAGATCTTCTTCTCTTACTCGATTGTCAGGACCAAACTGAATCATCACGGGAGAGAAGAAGAAGGAGCTGCTGCTATTATTAAGTGCTCTACAGTGGCGAGCAATCAAAGTAATACACATACATTCTTCCCCACACATTCACACACACACACTCTTCCTCATCCCAACAAATTAATGAACTCACATTTTCACTTCTTATAATTTCCAAGTATATAATTCATAGATTAGTCAAAAGTAAATATCTCCGGACTCCAAAAGCATTTCTCACCATGCATTTATTCTCAACTCCATTAGCTAAACTTTAATACATAAATTGTAAATAAATAAAAATATGTACCCTAGTATTTACTAAATACATGAAAGCATATTGATTGGTTTTAGCAATGAATCTTTCTTAATAGAGTAAATAAACTTATCTATTTAGCATATTTAGTAAAGTATATTATCAATTTAAATGCTACTTGCTTTAGCTGTCAGTTTAATAGTTTCCTTTCATCACATTTCTGAAACATTGTGACTTGTGAATTGTGATATACTTTAGTAGGTAAGTATACTCGAGGCGTAAATATCTTATTTGAACAGGTAAATTAAATAGGGGTCTAAATTTCCTGGTTAAAATGCTAAGTAAATCCAAGTGTGAGGAGCAATTTGTCAATTTTGATATTCTTTCAAGTCCAATTATAAGAAATTAACACTCCACCTGCTCTCAATATTTGAGGAGCTCAATGAGGAGAAAATGTAAATTAAAGGCAAAGTGAAGCAGATTCCACATGAATTATAAAATCCTCTCGCACCGTGTTTAAAATGGGGGAAAATGAGGGCAAGTAATTCTGAGGACTTTTTTCTTGCCTCTCGGTCCTGAGCAATCCTTTTGGAATCTTTGGACAGCAGTTGGATTCTACACATTTTGTTCTGAGCTTATTGCTCTAATTTTTTAACCAGTGAAATTAGATGTTCTCTCAGATGACTACTTATACACTACTTATAACAACAGAGAGGGAAATAGGCATAAAGACAACAATTTCTTTTAAATGTATTTTAGCGTGATTCTAAATCTTAGCTATTTTCCCTGTGCATTTTGTTAGCAACGGCAAGTTATCTTCTCGTTGGTTAATTATATACTCTTTCAAAACTTCAATCCTGCTTAACTACTTTGTAACACTAAATCGTTGACTGACAACTTAACCACCTGAAATTCCTCGCCTGGTCATTATCACTTAATAACTTCATTTTGAGGGAGGAAAGATTAATATTAATATTAAGGAAGACTTGTTTAAAAAAATGTTAATGATGGCTTTCCTCAACTCAATTTGTTTTAGAAAGTATATACTGCCCAGGCAATTGTCTTAATCATACGCACGTACGCGATTTTTCTCTTTAGTCCATATGTTATAGAAAATTTAATAATCGTCAACTTACGATTACAAACTTCTTTAAACTAAACCTAAAAGGATTAAAAGAACTGTCAATACTTTTAAATATTACTCCAATTATAAGCATTTCAAAAGCTTTAAAAATTGAAAGTTCTTAATTATTTTAAAGCCTTAATTAAGACATTCATTCAGACAGACATTCTTTCATTTAAAAGAAAACTTTTAAAAGAAAGATAGTAAAATTATAAAAAATTTTAAAATTTCAATGCCTATTCAGCTTGTACATTAACATATATTATTGACAATTTGTCTGCGTATACATTAAAGAAAAGTGCAATTTTTGTGATTCTATTGAAGATTTGAAATCCTAATGGAAAGGATTGTAAAAAGCAAAGTATGATTGTTATTGCACGTTCTATTATTTGCAAAAGAGAAACTATGCAAAAGTATCATTAATGAATGTTAGTAAGTAGGAGAGGTGTAGGAAAGGTGATTTGTGTGAAAAGGAGAAAATATGTTGATTTGATTTAAATAAAAATGACAAACCTTAAGGAGTAAGGACCAATCCATGTTGGTGTGGTGGAGGAGCGGCGACCAACGGACCTTCGACTCTCTCAAGTCGAAGAAGAGACTGACGAACCTTCACTTTCACTGTCCCGGAACTTAAGCGTATTTTTTGGAAGGGAGAACGATGGGAGCCGGTGGGTCGGTGAAGAGGAGGAGCACAACACAATCCAAACCACCTCGCACTATTTTAACATCTTTCTCCCTAAATATGGAGACGTTCGTCCAAGACACATTGGACTATTAACCAAACTCGTCATACAATCAAGGATCCCTTTCTTACATATTATCATCATTTTATTACGTATGACCTGTCAAAGCTTCTATGATCACATTACACAAACTTACGTATCTCTTGAGAGCTTAATAGATATAACAGGCATATTTTAGATATTTGTACATAAGATTTTAAGAAGATATTTATTGTAACAGGTATACTTTTGATATACTACTGTACAAGATATACTTTAGATACAGTGTAACAGGCATACTTGCTTGCATCCAAGTCTTGAGAATGTAATATGTAATGTACTGTTGTTGTTTTTGCTGCACATATTGCATCTTCAATCAGGTAATGTTTTGGAAGAAAAAAACTAATCTGTGGAAGAATCTGGGAAAATGCCATAGTCATATACAAGATATCTTACAAGATATATAGTTGAATCAAACTGAATGCAAATGCAAGTTGTATATGGCACATACATGTGCCATACGTGACTCATGATACGAGTATATTGGTTGGACTCATGTGAGAAAGAAATGGATCTGAGGAAGCCCCTGATGAAATATCTGTTTTCGCTCTTATTGTAAGTTTCATATGATATTGAATATGAGCAAAACGTCTTCATCTCATCAAATTTTTATGTCAAATGGGAAGATGAAGAGGATGAGAAGATATAAAGGAATTATATAGAATATTCCCTGGCTGCCACACACAACGACTTCGAGAACATTTCACATAAATTTGTCATTCGAAGCGAGCTCTCTCATTTTCATCATGACTAGTGTGTGGACGGTCACATAATGTACAGTGAATTCTTCCTCTTAATTCCCCTCGCGATTAAAGGAGAGAAGTTGCGAAATGGGTCTTATTTACTGAGCACCCTGCCTGCACAGAGACACAGCACCAACCTAATGCACACGGCGACCAAGGAAAGAACAAGTTCAGGTAAAAGTGAAATTAAAATATGCTCTTTGAGGGGAAGAGGAGACGAATCGAATCAAGATCATAAAACCTGATTTGTGATGGAGTTCTTCCTTCCTTGGAGCAAAGCCAGCGTCCTCATCGGCCAACAATGACCAAAGCTCCTTCACCGTATAATTCTACCATATCCTCACATAAATACAATCCTCACTTATAAGCAATCTTCAATATTACAAGCCTCTACATATATAAATATACAGGAGGAGAATAAATTATTTTATTCCTAATTTGAGAAAATCCTCTTGTTCTTTCTGTGCATTTCATCTCTTTTGATTGGATCCCCCCTCGTGGCCGTTATTTAATTTTTCCATATCTCACCCAGCCTTCCTTCTGCCTGCCAGCCCAATGTGCTCAATGAGCTGAGTAAAGAAAGATCAGCGTGGGGCGGAAGAAGAACAATTAAAAAGGGGCTGTAAGGGAAACGCGAGAAGATGGAAATCGGAAGATTCTATTAAGATTACTCTTTGATTCCTCACTCTTGGGATGACAAGTGGGGAAATTGATGGTTCAGTACTTGGACACTTTGAAGATGAGTAGGAACTCCTCTTTACACACCCAAACACTCAAACACTTCATTATATTTCAATATTTCCATCTCGTGTAACATGAGTCAGATGTTCATCTATGAATGTTCATTTATACATTGATTTTATACATTTTAAATCAAAGGTGTATAAAATCCCCTTTGATATTCAATAATAAATTAGTTCTAATGCCGATATGGTTCAATGGCTTTTGAACATTTTCCTATTGTGAGATTCTGTGTATAATTTTCTAATAGCTCGCTCCTTCATACAGAGTTCACCCACATATTCCTCCATTGTCCACCAAAGAGGAGCAGAATGTTTGGGAAAGGAGATTTTCGAAGAACTCTATAGGCATATTGTATTATTTACAACACTTTCCAAGAGAGAATATTAATTGAAATCATTTTTCTGCCAATATGCATTTTGGCTTTCAGACTTCACTTGCTCAAATTACTCATCTGCGAGCCCTCGAGCTCAACTCGTCCGCACCATTTAAAATACGTATATGAAAAATAAGGGATTTGGATGCAAAGGCTCGCTTCTTCTCCGTTACGAGAAACTACTCAAACTCAGTATTATATTATAAAGGAAATAGTATTGTATTATAGGGGAGCATCCATGCACCTGAGATTGGGATATATGTATGTAGTTAAGATTAAAAATGCATTTTATTCGGATCTTAAAAGACAAAATATATTATAGTATGTGTTATTAGTATGGAATGGAGTGAAATGGAGTCATTGATGCATAAGAGATTCTATTGGACAGGCTTCTTCTGCAAGTGAGGATTTTTCTCAAATTGGGTCAAAGAGAAAAAGAGTCAAAAGCGTCAATTCCGAGAAGACACACATCCGTAGGGTGGACTGGATAACACTTTGTCTCGCAGACTCACCCAGTGAGGAATCAAGACTTTGGACAAAGAAATGATTCACACGTCGAAAGAGCCCAATAAGGATCCACACACACACTTACCTTCACACCTCCGTATCTCGCCATCACTCTACTTCAACGTCTTGAACCAAAAAGAGAGATAGAGAGCGATAAACGAGGTAGGAGATGCATTTCGGTCCCAAATGAGACTCGAGCTCCTCAAAAGCCAAATTTCACACTGTTTGGAATAGAAAACTTGATTATTTTTCTATAAGACCTTATTAGTACCCTTAATACGTCCATATAAATACGTAAACTATCATATTGAATACAACAATCAATACAAAATACAGATCACATGCACAATCATACTGTCTATATTAGAAATAATTCCAATTCGAGTATTTTCAATTTTATAGTCAAGACTCAAGAACTAGGATCTTCTTTCGCTCAACTGTCATCTTTGTAATTTAATTCAGTAATGTTACATTTGCAATGTTATTTAGCTATTTATAATGAACCTAGTTATCCTTTTAGAAAAGTTTAGTTAAAAATGAGATTCAAAAATGTTTAGGTAAGAATGCACTTATTTGTTCATAATGATGAACAAACATTTCCAAAAACGTAAGATTGAAAGAAATGAAGTAAGAAAACATTAGAGATTGAATTTACAGCCGAGTAGATCCACTAGAAGATCAAGAAACTGTAATATTTATTTTCCCGTGTTTGCATGAATGGCATGCATAATAGAGAATGTTGGGTGATAAGAAGAGATTTAGTTTGATGGGCTGGTTTTGTTTACACGTTTAGTTTGACTCTCCTCGTCCGTTGATTCTATGAGGGAAGAGCTCAAGATTCTCTTCAAAATCTCATTGTGTTCTCCTTCACTTCTCCCTCACGCGTCGGAGATAAGAAGGATTAAGAAGGTGAGTCAAGAACACTATAGGGAATTACTTACTTAATGTTGGATCATACGGCATTTCCCTGCATATTCACTTCATTCACCCCTTCATCTTAGGCTGTATCTCCTGTTTGGCAAACATCGGTTGGCCATGTTGATTCAATCTCATCTTCATCTCCTCCGTTGAAGTAGAAAGTTTTTGAGAGAGATATGGGAAGTTCGTGGCCGATTAGCCAGGGGTTACTCAGGACTTCATTAAATCACTCCATCTTCTGAACATTAAACTTTTGTGGGGATTTTTTTCTCCTCTGTTTTCCTTGGTCGGCTCTTATATTTTGTTAGTAATTTGTATTTCTACGTATTCCTTCGATGTTGCGCGTTGTGGTGGCCGGAAACGCCATGGGAAATGTTAGAGCTTGGCGTTATGAGAGTCATCCAAAGACCTTTATTAGCCAGCTAAATGAATATGAAATTCCTCTGTGTGTTTAGGAAAGTAAGAGCCGTCTGACGAGTTCTTGGGTTTCATCTAAAGAGAGTTATTACGGCTCAAATGAAGATTACTTCAAGATGAGTCCCAACGCGAATTTTTTATGTATTACCATACATTCCTTCTCAACTTTGACCTACCCTCGTCAGCTGTCAGGAAACGTTGAAAACTCTCTTTATTTCTCACTTTAACTATTTAATTCAAGGAAAATTATGTATAATATCCACAATCCTCGTATTCGTGTGATCTGGCGTTTTAAATGAGCTTTCAATCCGCTTCCTTTCATTTCATATAACTAGGTGTGCATGCCATAGGTGTGTAATAGTGTGCATATTAGATGGGTTTAAAATGATTCTTTTCCCTTTTCTTTTGCCAGACGTCTAATTAAGATGCTTTTTCTTTTATCTTTGGTTTCCATAAAAAAAATTCAAAAAGCAAAGTTTCGACCGCAAGAAGAATAAAAGGTTGCTTGCCAGTTATCATATACTGTGGCTTACAAAGATCTCCGCCTGGCCTTTTTTATTTTCATGATACCTTGGAATCTCGCATATTAGCAAAATGTTTATAATAAATTCACGAATATGATTTTTATAAAGAAAAGTATAATTTTATCAAATATTATGTAATAGTTAACACTAGCGATTTGAGGGTAATTTTTCCAACATTTCGATGAAAATAAAAAAGGTCAGGCGGAGATCTTTGTAAGCCACAGTACCTATATATCATAATGACAGTTAGTACTACATTATAATACGGAGGTGATCATGAGAGTCAATTGGTCAAATCACACAGGTGACTTGACGTGAGATTTTCGTCAATCTTGTTCAATGAGAAAAAATTGGAAATTGAATGAATATGGAAAATTGTCAAGAGAAGGAAAAAGCTGAGGGAGGAAGTAAGGAGAATCGGCAATGAATGAATTTGGTCTTCTGCTCACTCAGCGCTGATGATGTTTCGCACCAGGAGGGAAAACACATCCAAGACTTCTAATGAGCCGACGTTTATGGAACTTCAGATTTTGTCTTCACTTTCCAAGTTGACTTGACTTTGGCGAGTCATACAACTTGTGTGAGCATAAATATACTAAATATACATAATAAAATACAATTTATATATGCTTATTATAATCATATGATTGTATGTCTTACGATAGTATAGGTATGTCCCATGATTGTATTTCTTGTATAGGGCCTTTTATCACCTTCAATTAGCTGGCTCATTCTCGTTTACACTCACCGCCAGCCCTCCTGCCTTTCTTTCCATTAAATGGAGAACAATGGGGTTTTTTCGCACTTTCCGAGATTCTTGAATTGACAGGATGAAGCTTCATGCGAATTTAGTAGGCAAACGAATTAAAAAAATATTAAAAAACATTATCGAGTCCTAGCTGCGGTAAGAAAGGGAAATCAAGGATTTTTCTCAAATTAAATTAGACTTAATTTTCCAAAAAGAATCATTAAGAGAGAAGCAGAGCTTTTCTCTCTTTTCATTTTAAATAGGAAAGCGAGCTCTCCAGTTTTTGATTTGATTAAGTAATGGAAAGGAGAAGACGTGAAATAATCAAAAAAGCCGTCTTGCTTATGAAAATCCATTATTACTCTTCAACGCCTACTCAATTTTACAATCCCAATTCTCATTCTGACGACGAGTTTCTTTTCTTTCCTATGTAATTAGAAATGGAAGCTGCACTTATCTCAACGCCATTCTAAATTCATGGCTAAACTAATAAGAATATTTTAAGTTGAGTTAAAAGTTTACAACCTACATATTATAATTAGGCATGTGATAAACTCCCCACAAACACATTTAAAGTCACACATATCTGATTTAATTCCAAAATTATTTAATGTCCTACACAAATTTTTTTATGCCACACAAAATTAATTATATAAAAATATACTATAATCGCATTTAAATAAGTTTTTCTATTAACAAATTTGCAATTTAACACAGAAATCATGAAAACTTTGAAAAATCCCCATTTAATGTGACTATTCGTAGAAGTATATTTATATGTCTTCTCCTCCGTACATTCAGTATTTATAGTTAAGGAGAGACTTAAGTTTTACAAATGTCTTACCTCTGCAGAATGATTAAGATGAATAAGATTTGTAGTGACTATTGATGAAGCTCTGTTTTAGCTTCACGATTTTGATAGAGAGATCAGAGTTTGCTATGAAAAGTTGGGTATAAAGTGCCAGATGGCTGGGTAGTATGGGTAAATGGGTATACCCGAAGAAAGAACGATATTGCTAGCGCTTCAAGGACTTCAAGAAGGTTTCTGAGGATCGTTAAGAAAATGATACATTAAAAACATAAAATTTTTATTACTCGAATTTTAATTTCAGTTATAACAATTTATAAATTATTATAGAAAGACAAAGCTTAAAAATAATTTATTTGAATGATGCGGTTGCAAAGGCGTATACGAATAAGTGTGTACGTACATTAAATGAGAATTTTCAAACCTTTCATGTTTTCTGTGTTAAATTGGAAATTTGTTAATAGAAAAACTTATTTAAATGCGATTATAGTGTATTTTTATATAATTAATTTTGTGTGGCATAAAAAAAATTTGTATGGCCTGTTTAATATATCCCTTATAATTAATCGTTCATTATAATAATTAATTTTTCTCAAATCCGATAAATGTGTATATGATTTGACTATCACCTTATTCATAATTCATATAGCTCATTGTGATTGTGAGAGAATTATTCTAATGTTTATACACACTTCAATAAAATTGAAAAGAGAGATTATTACGCTCATTCAATTTTCATTTTATACTAATTGACTTAAGTTTAAATAATAAAACTTTGTATATTTACACCCGAGATCTTTTACAGAAAGAGTAATAAGATCTCAAAAGTTTATTTTCGTATTAAATGGACGTGAAAGTATAAATTGATTAATGGTTAATTCATATAAAAAAATTCATATATTATAAATACCTAAATAGGTTTAAATAAGTAGTATACATAAAGATTGATTATACATAATACAACAAATTTTTTCACAGTCCAACCAAATAAGCCAAAATGGCATATCGCAAATCGCACCAAAGTGAAGTGAAAGAAAGATTGATTCTCGCGAAATAAAAAAAAGAGAGCAAGTTCTCTCAACTTGTCACCCAACGTGTCGATCCGCTCTAAAACACAATAGCGGACAAACACATGGAGAGAATGAAGGGAGAATAATGTCTTTGGGCATTTGACATGGGTGTCGTCCTGTCAATACCAAAACACGTCGCCAAGAAAGAAGATTAAGGACACTTGCGAAAAGAATGAATGAATAATTCAAGGGCCAACTCCTTTCTTCCTTCCAACTTCCTTCCATGATTGATTGAGAGGACAACAATGGCAGAAAAATATTAACATGGCCTATAACGTCGTCTAGTCCTAAATTGAATTAAAAAACTTTATTTTCCTCATTTCCCTTCAAAAGCATATTCATCGTTGTCTTCATAAAACTCCGTCATTAACTCTGTAATTGGTGCTTGAAAATTTCTATTATGCACAAACTTCCATAATGCAAAGATTATAATGTATAGATAACATAGATTACAATTTACAATGAATATAGCTCATTGTCTCATGTTCAAGAAATATTTAAATTTGGATTCGTTGATGAAGATCATTATCTCTGCAGTTTGCAAAGTAAAGTCTGTAACGAAGTTTACAAAAATTTGCAGTGAAGTTTGCAATAGTCCACAATATAGTCTGCGTCTGCAATAATCTGCAGTGTAAATTATTAGGTATCTTGCTAATGTATTTAGACATTTGGTACATTGTGCTGATCCTCCTGAACTCTCTTCATGTATACGTGTAGACCCCAAAGGACTCCGTAATTAATTATGTAAACTCTTCCTTTAATTCCTTTCCGGGAATATAAATGGTCCTCTTTGTGTTTTCTCTCCAACTCAATTGAATGATGATGAGCAATTTGAGCCGAACAGATGAATTAATCAACTCGCCTTTCATTTCCATATTCTCCACCGCGGCAAGGCGCATCTTCCCTTGCTTGTAATAAGTAAATATCAAAGTTCTTTAATTTTACGATTGGACATTCCTTGTACACATTTCCCTTCTCAAATGGACTCACATATGTTTTCCTTTTGTTCTTCTCATCCACTTGCTTCTTCCCTTACAATTCAATTCATTAGTGCATCTCTCAATGCACGCGGACATGAATGGGCAAACACAGTTGTTTGAAATTTCTCCGATGAGTTTTCCATCTCTCTTTGTGCAAATTTTGCATATAACTCGTGATTTCTTTGAGCTTCTCTGGACTATGTCATGTTTGTCAGTTAATGTCGAAAGAAATTTTCAATTTTTTACAATATTTTAATAATATATGCAAAGCATGCACTGTAAAAATGTAAAGCTAATAAGCATAATATATTAAGTATAACTGCAGATCATGAGGGATATTGAAAATACATTAAGAATTCTCAATGTGAATTCCATTAAAGCTATGAATGTATGTAATATACTAAAAAGCATATTATACTTTTAAGCATCTTATGAACTATGAAAAACATGAAACATTATAGGATTTTGAATCAATTTATCTATAAAATGTACCAGGGAAAGACAATTGTTATTACTTGACTATTATTATTAGTTATAGTCATGTATTGTCTCAGTATTGGCTATAGGTTTGTCATTTATTAACTCATGTTTTTGTACAAAATGTACAAGTAATCGCTCGTTAATTTCTATATTATTGAGTTATGAATATATAATTAAAACTCATTAGGGGGAAATGAAGCATCGAAGAGATTGCCAATTGATAGTAAACATCTTTTTTGAATTTCATATGAGGGAACAGAACGTCGGAACATGGGAATTGAGGTATATGAAAATGAGAGGAATAAATCAAATGGGAATAATTTAGCAGCGTCTCTCCTTCGTCTCCTCCTTTATCATTAAGCGGAACATTGGAGGATTTGAGTGGAGAAGGAGGAAAGTCGGCGGAGAGAATTGCCATTTTAATTCATGTTCAACTACCCATCACATTTCCATTAGGACTTCCAATGGCACTTCCAATGTCAAACTTTTTCTTTTCCCTACTTACAATCTACTTAATGTGTTCCAATCACATTAAAAGAAATTAAAATTTTGCGATTTGACACAAGGTTTCTTTTTAGCGTTTTAGTCCAAAGCGTTTTAAGCAATAATCAACTTTCTGCTCATTTGTATTAAATTGTGATTTCTTCATATTTTAATTGGAATTTACATAAATATTATTGCAATTTATTTAATTGAAGCAATAAATATTGGATAGAACGTTTTAATAAAACATCTTTGGTCCGACGTCCTACGTGACTCCTTCACAAAATGATAAATGTAAGGAAGATGCAATTATGCCTGGAATTGGTCTCAATATATAATCATATTATTTCCCTAAGTATTTTATTTTATGCTTGAATAAATAAATAATTTAAACAATTTATATTTATTTATCAACGTGGGCTTCTAGCTTTCTAATCTGTCTCTAATCAAGAAAATATCTTTTGTAGAAAATATACGGAGGACGCTTTAATAACACAAATTTGACAATTTCTTTTATGCTTAATCTCACAGTTATATGATACATAAGTATAAATTTTATAACTTTAAAGCAGCTACCCGGATGTCTCAACATGTGATTATAAAAGTAGTTTATCAAGTAAAAGTAAATAAAAAGAGATTTCTCTACATTAAAAACATTTTTGGAATTTGGAAACCAAGTTTTGGTGTCTTTTAAATTCATTGCAATTCATTGAGATTTATCTTGGGACAAGTCATCAGAGACGTAAAAAATTTATTGTATTCAAAATATTCAAATCCGAAAGAGATTCGAGAAGATAAAGTGAAGGAAATTAAGACAAGTGTAACATGGACGCTTACAAGATTCCCAAGTGTTGGAATAACTCGTTTGAATAAATCATCCTCCCAATTTGAGCATTTGATCTTTCTCTCTTCATTTGGTCTAATAAGCACCAGAGTGTAGTGGGCCTAACGAGAGAAAACTCATGTCACTCGAAGATCCTTCTGTTCCAAAATTGAAAAAATGAACAATAAATAAATATATCAAAATAAGTAAATTATTAAATATATATATTTACATACCTCATAAAGTATATATATATATAATTTATAAGGAAAGGCTCAATTGGAAGAATAGAAGGACTCGGGAGGTTTTTCAGAGATCTTCATATTAAGATCATCATTTTGCTCCTACTTAAACCAGTAAAGGAGACACTATGCCTATAAAGACTCTCATTATTTACATATCCAAATACATGTGGGGACATGAGTGCACAGGTGAGTTTATGATTTTGACTTTTTGAGCATATCCTATTAGAATGTAGTAAATACTTAAAGCATATTCCTTCCTTTGGTTTTGTCATCTTTATAAGTGAATTCTTGTGTTAATTATCAAGTTTCCATTTTATTAAGAATTTTCTGAGCCGTTGTGAGCTGTGAGTTGATGGATGTCTAATTGGTCGGGGAGTGACAGCGTGACTCAATTGAATTTGAATCCAATGTTAATGGACCTTCACGCGTCTTCTCCTCTCCTGATTCCGTCCAGAATAGAAGAAATCAAACACACACGCACACTCACTAGTGAGTTCATTAACTAAAGCTGAACCCAAATACAAATTATAAGCACAACTGTATACTTAAACTATACATTATATTACTTTTATTACTTGTACACATGAGAGTCTTATATACTTTAACATGCGAATCATATATTTAGGATGAGAATTCTTTTCGCCGTTTGTCTCTCTCTCATGCTCATATTTGGAGTGAGAGAGAAGCTAAGACTCAGTTTAGTGAAATTTTTCCTTATTCATAAGGATAAATGATGTTAAGTGGAAACTTCCTTGCAACTCGCTGGAAGCTCCTTGAGGAGAATCCAGGTCAGGACCCGCCTCCTCAATTCAACGTTCAAAACGCTATTCAGCTTTGCTTCTTCGCCCAAATGACTCTTTTCAACACTTGGATCTTTATTCCGATTGATTCGTGCATATTCCATCAATCATCATCCGCCCATTGTCATCAACACCCAAAATAAATATTTTGAAACGTGTACTAGAGTATTTCTAAGAAATACTTTTTTAAACATGTTTATTTTAACAGTTTATTACAAAAAACATGCATAGCTATAATAAAAGATGTTCACTGACGAACAAAATTTTATAATAAATGTTTAATATTCATTCAATTCACTTTATATTTTAGTTTTTCAACTTAAAGGAATTGCAATCTTTAAAAAATAAAATGTGACGTTTTAAAATTTTCTGCGTTTTTACTAATAAAGAATTCATGAGAGATGAGACAAAGAATTAACTAAATAGGTATATAATACATAGATAAAATATGATCAAAAGAAACATATTCAAACAATATAATTCCATGTAATAAATATAGGAGTTGTAAACAAAGTAAATGTTCATGAGAAAAATGAGTAATTTTATTGAAAAGAAAGTAATAATGATAATAATGATGATGATTAGGGAAGCTGCGGAAGGTGAATTGTTTTCGCGTAGCTTGGGAGAGGATCAAACGTGTGGAAAGGTGTGTAAGATAAGAACAGGACGTGGGGCTGAATGATTTCACCGAGCGTGGCCGGGAGGGAAGATGGGAAGTATCAAACACTTATCTCCCTCTCATCCTCTAAAACTTCAATCCAAGAGATTCAAAACTCCTCAAGAAAATCGAGATCTGTATTATGGAGAGATTTGATTTTAGATTGGAAAATCCTTCATTGTCTCCGCGATCACGATCGGGGAACCATTGATAATTAAATTTCACAGGGTTTTGAAGAGCCCATTCAGCTCGTCACTCAACTTCAAATGCTCATCATAGCGGATTAAGTGTATCAAGATGTTCGTCGAGAAAGAGATTAAGAACCGCAAAATGAACCAAAGGGTCTTTACATTCGCCTCCTCTTCCTATTTTCTCATTGGAGAAGACGCTGACTGAACGAGAGTTTTTTAAACTCTTATTAAGTATATATCTAAATAATAAAAATGTCTGAATTTATTTTGCGAAATGAAATACAATTGGCGTGCTTATGCTTGGTCTTCTCGTTCTCCTACTATTTAAGTATTTTATACTTAATACTTTAAAGTTTTTTAAACTCTTATTAGATATATACTTAATAATACAACAATGCTATAAAATACTGAAATAGTAGAAGAACGAGAAGACCATGCACTAGCACGCCAATTGTATTTTATTTCGCAAAATAAATTCAGACATTTTCACTTTTTTTATTCTCATTTAAATGCTTGCTAATCATGGGGAAAATAAAAGAAAGAGAGCTAAGAACTTCTTTGAGTCAAAATGAACAAATGTCAATTTTTTTCATGAATAAACATCCTTGTCGTGTATTTGTCCATAGCAAGTTGTGCATTTGTGTACAAATACATGTGTACATGGTGTGCAATTTAGAAGCGTAATAATTTTTCATTTTCCTATTCAAATTAACAAAAAAGTAAATTTAGTCAGAAATTCTGAAGATTGAAGTGGAAAAATACGCGATGGCTATTTTATAGTACCTGTAAAAGTCCAAATTAGCATAAAAAATTGTGTATTTTATTATGATACAATTACATAAATATATTTAATTTAAACATTTATTATCAATTTAGAATGAATGGGAAATAAAAGATATTTTTAAGGAAAACTTTACAATGCTCGAGCATGAAAACTGCATAAAGGAATAAAGTGAATAGACCAAAAGCAGAGTTAAAATGTCAAATTATATAAAATCTTTTTATTGAACTCGCACAGTTTGTACATAACATGTTATAATATTTTGTTTGTGGAAATAAAATAAGGATTTCATGTGTGAGTAAAGATTACTCTTCAACAATCACAAATCACAAGTAATATGACGAACATAAATCGTGGCGTATCAGTAGCTTGTTGGCACAATAAAAATAAATGCTAATCTAATCTTGTAAAAAGGAAGCAGAAAAGTTGGAGAAACGTGAAAATTTGGATTTTATTCGCAGTGTCCTCCAATTTTCCATTCATTTTATCTCTCAATTTATGAGGCGGAGTAAAAGTCACAGTTATGAAATGAAAATTGAGTTCGTAAAGAAAAGGAGTTGCTCAACAAGTCTGGCACCAAAAAGCTTCTCGGTGTCGTTCAGCTATTTGTTAAGCTATATCCTTACATATTCACTCAAAATATACCATCAGAGATTCTCAAGGTATAACACTATACCTTATGTTATATATTTGGCTATACTATAGCCGACTATAGCCAAAAAAGATGCAAGCAAATTATATTACAATTTTACAATATTAGGTATTACAAAGTTGCATGATGTTTTTGAATGAGAACCGTCGTATCACTTGGATAAGTAAATAATTCTTCACCTTTCAACCACACTACACTTTTTACTATCCCACTAATAAGTGAGCGACCTGAACGAGGGAAAATATTAGGGTGGAAGAATTTCGCGTCAGGGACTCTAGAATACAATATGTATGTAGTGCTTATTCTTATCTAAAGAATTCCAATAAATCAGCGTAGATTGCCGTTGACACATCTCTCATTCTCCTCGTCTCGTCTCGTCGTCCCATTGGGAAAAGACATTTCCAAGGAATGTTCCTTCTCATATTCTCCTTCTTTCGCGAGTTGATTGGTGCAATTTGGAGGTCGTAAATAAATATGCTCAATGTGAGCAGAAGATCAACTTTCCTCTTCCTCAAACGGAACGTTCCTCTAAGTCCTCAAAGGGATGAATTTGCCTTTGCAAATTTGCAATAAAAGTTTCCTTTGCCCCACACGTCACCCTCTAAAAGCGTCTCACACAAACACATAGACATAACACACTGGGTTGTTTGTTGTTGGTTGCTTCCTTGCATTTTTCATTGGAATTGGATTTGCATTAGAAGAAGAAAATTTTCTCCTCATTGATTGAGTGATTGGAGTTAAATGATATTTTGATAGGCCTTAAGCTCATTTGCGTCTTGTAATTCGCCTGTGTTAAGTTATAGCATCTCCTTGCGTAGTGAATCTAGTGAAACACTTCCTTCTCCGGCTACTAATTCTCAAAGCTGACCGAGACTGAATAAATTGTCACTCGCGTCCTTACAACGTCGCTCCTTATGCCCAACATGGATTTCTTCGATAAAGGACCAACTTTGAATAATTTATTCCCATGCACGAAAACTCATTTCTTAATTACAATGTTCGATCCTACATTCTCAAGATTTATAGAATCCCGCTTATGTAGCCCATTGTTTTACATTCAAAAATCATAAATTTTTATTACGCTTTTCCAACATTTTACAATGGCTTTAAAAAATTAAATGAGGTATATATTAGAATATAAAACTCTATTACATATATCAGTTCTATTAAGAATTGGCTAATTATTATTTTTGTATTATCACGACTTTCGCTTCCCTCGTAGTTATTTTTGAAAACGATTTTTTAAGTCTGAGGGGTTGAAAATTGTAGTTAAAAGTAAAGTTGCTGTCAGTTAAAAGTAGAATTGTTAGAATTGTTAGTTTTACGCAAGGTGTGGATAATGTGTCAATGAGTCAACGAGCCGAGAATACCAAGAGTTCATCATGTCAATTCCACATTTTTTTAATCCTTTTGTAAGGAGAGTCACGGAGGATTTGAGCCATGGGATTCTCATGTCTTAAGCTCATTTCTCTCAGTGCCAAGTGACATTTGTTCACATTTGAAGGTGACGCATGGAGATTGCTAATTTATCTATTACAAATGAGACCTTTAAACCTACCCAGTCGCATTATTGCTCAAACGAACAAACTTACGCCAAACTTGGTCAGAACCAAGTCTTAAAATAAAATTAAAATAAACATCCGAAATGATCTTTTTATCCTTTTTTGGCACATATCTTTACGATTTATTTTCCATTTTAATAACTCATTTCAATTTAATACTACAACCTCAGTTAAGAATAAGCTTATTAATTAACAAGTTAACTTTACTAGTTAAGATTATTAGTTTACAAATGATTTTTTTACAAAGTCTGGCATATAAAATACAGAGAGCAGAAAACCTCTTGTATCCACACAGTATTATCCAATACCAAATGTATTTATCATTCTCTGATACAACGGCTCATTTTAAATGTTAATTGTTAGATGTTAAAATTTATGTTGGATTGACAAAATTAAGGATTTCGCCATTTATGAGTTTATTTAACTTTTAAAAAGGCAAAAGGATTTTAAAGATCCATACAAAGTTTTTCCTCCATCCACGTTAGTTAATGCACATTCCTCATTCCTCTCAGAATTCTTTCTTGGGTAAATAAGGGTGAACAATAAACATTTTCTTTTAAGTCTTATTTGTAAACTGCGAGAGAACAAGCTTAAAAACTCTGTAGTCTGTACACAATGATGAATCACTTTGGTCATTCTCTCACATTTCATAAAGCCCTCACCTTCTTTTTCTCTCTTTTGCAATTCAATTACACCGAGGTGAAAATGAAAGAGAAAAATGCCTCCCAGCACCCCCATAAACATCTCAATAAAAAGACACAAAGTAGAAGAAATAATGTTGATTTTGGATTTAAATAAGAATCAAAAAGGGATGTTTCTTGGGAGTGCCAAATCATACTCAGATTCGTCTTGAGAATTCTTAAGAATTCTTTTTTCTTATAGACTCATTTTCAACTCATTCCGACATGACTTCCAACAATAAGCATCTCTGGGAATTATTGTATATCTATACATGTACAAGCTAAACTTTATTGCTCGTCTGTGACCAAATAAACTTAGGAAAACTGAGGTTAGGATGATTAAAACACATTTTTTTCTATGCAAAATAAATAAATTCGAGCTGCTTATTCAATCGGACCCTTAGACCGATCTTGTTTTATTCAGTTTTATAGTCCGTGTTCACATCTCCACAAACTTCATTGTTAATTGGCTCATACAAGGAATGAGGAATTCAAAAACGACTCCGGTTCGTCTCTTGTTGGTAAAACTTGTCTTGTCCAACTAACATTAAGTACATAAAAAAGCAATAAGTCCAGGAAACAAAAATGTTCGCTCTTTCGCCGATTTCAATTACCTTGTGCAATTCCCTCATATCGAGGATTTTTACTGCTAGTATGAGCAAATACATACTTATCTTATATATATATATACACACATTTCAACGACTAGAATCACCAAACTCACATTACACATAATATACAAGTATGGATTGACGAGTGAGGAAAGCGAGGATATTCGCGTGTGTGGGGTTGAGCAGCGCAAAACATGTATGAGAAGCTCAAAGGACTAAACAACTCCGTCGTGAAGAAATTGAAATCAATTAATGAATCTTTTTATTATCTATCGAACAGAGTTGGGCAGACGAGCGCAAAGGAGCGACTACCATTCGAGTCCCAATAAGATAACGATTAACAATGACCATTCCTCCTCTTTTTGCAAAACCCATAAAGTGCAAATAACCATTATAGACAAGTGATGTACAAAGCAAAGGAATCCAATGTAGTTTTTTCACCTTAATGGCTTCCTATTCCTTATACAAAACTATCACTAGGTATATTCAAAACTCTCATGATGATACATGATTGGCCCGGAACTGACGATGAGCTCAACCATATGGTGTTTAATGAGGAAATTCTTTTGTTTTGCTATATAATAAAATAACTACATTTAATGTCAGTGGCATTAAATGTATAGTACGAGATTGAGTATAGTTGTTAGTTTATTATTATTGTAAACTAGCCGGTTTCCCGTCGAATCGACGGGTTTGTCACGGTTGGAAAACCCGAAACTCGGTATCCTACGAAACCCCGTCTCATCACAAAGCCCTCTGTCTGCTCACGTAGCACCACGTCAGTCCACGAAGCCTTCGTCTCTCTACCAAGCCCCAAGTCTCTCCACAAAACCCCACGTTTCCCATCAAAGCCTCACGTCTCCCCACAAATCGCCTGGTACTCCACGAAGCCACCGGTATCCCACGAAACACCCGGTATCATACCAAACCTAGTCTCATTACAAAGCCTCGGTCTCTCCATGTAAGGAGTTACAAAGTTTCCCGACACCCCACAAATCCCACTGTCTTCCTACGAAGCTGCCCTTTCCCATCAAAGACCCCAATCGCCCCACAAATCCCTCGTCTTCTCACAAATTCCCCCATCTCCCCAAAAAACTCCATGCCTCCATACAAACCACAAAGCTCCCGTCTTACCATGAATCCTCAAGTTCCCCCCACAAAACTCACGTCTTCCCACCAAGCCCCTTGTGTCCCAACAAAGCTCCACGTCTCCCACATAGCCCCCGGTCACCCCTCGAGCGAAGCGAGAGGTTATGTCAAGCTGTTAAAAACATCCATCGATTACACGTAGCAATATAATAAACAACAACGCAGGTTTCCCCACAAAACTTTCTCAAATTCCCACATTTCCTCCCAAAATCCAGGCCACCTCTTGGCAAAACCTTCTCGCGCTCGGAAGTGGTAGCGACCTCTACCCCAAATGGGCCGGAAGGCATTTAGTTCAATCCGAACCGAACGGTTCAAGTTTCATTAAATTTGGGAATTCCCTTCCGCCCAAAGTCGATGTTACAAGATAACTCAGTCTCCCTTATTATACATAATAGACTAGCTGGTATCCAGCCGAACCTTTCATGCCTAGCTGTTAAACCATCCATTGGCTACATGCGGCAATATAATAAACAACGCCGCTCATTATTTTAAAAAAACATATCTCCAAAAACACCCTCCCTACGAAAAACGTTCCTACAGCACGAAAACGACCCGGACGTCACTGACTCAAAGTACCAAAAGGTACATCTCCATATACATGATTTGATGGTTATGTCGCGCATAAAAAAGTAGATCTCCTTTTTACAAGAGAGAGATAGAATCCGTGGACAAATAACTCTTATGCTCAATTTTATATAATATAGATACTTAGCTTGGCTTATTGCTGCTGTGCTTGTTCTAAATTGCAAGGATATGCGAAAAGATTCTCTCTCCTGTCTCTTCCTATTATTACAATTTTTCCATTTCAAATTCTTCGTTCGTTGTAATCGAAAGTTTTCAAAATGATTTTCTGGGCTAATTTGATGAGGAAGGAGAATCAAATGATCCACGGCACATTTAAATAAAGAACTTTATGTTTCAAACATACTTATTTGCATCTTGATGTCTCACTTTTGTTTGGCTTTATACGGCGGCGTAGCCAGCACGAAATCTTGACTAAGCCTGGCTTATCCTAGGCTAAGCTAATTAAAAAAGCCTAATAATATTTAGTGCAAAATGATGGAAAAATGTCCTATAATATCTAGTGTCTGCTTATATCTATAGTGTATTAGTTCTCAAAAATTCAATTTTATCTAGTGCAAGTCTTGAAATTTAGGAATAAACCACGGCTTAGTGGGCATAGTGCTGGCTACGCCGCTGGCTTTATAGTTATATAAATATATTAAATATAGTCCATATACTTAACAATTTTGCAATTGAGGTAATGAAGATGCGGGATCAAAAAAGTCTTTTCCTTTAATTGGGTAGAAACATTGCGTAGAAGTACAAGTGTAAGACGGCATTTTAAGTAGAATCATAGTCTTTTTAATTTATAATTAATTTCGATTATTTGCACAAAAACAGGAATTCATAAACTACTTGAGCAGTTTGAGCTAGAGAGGAAAAGAAATTTTTTCCTTATGTCTTTAACAATCAAATCCATTACTGTATGATGGTCATTTTGTTAAGGAATTTTATTATCACTTTTCCTTTTAATGAAAAAGAATTGATCTTTTCCTTAAGAGCGCTAAAGAGGATTTTCTTGTCTATATAATCACAAAATCCCATACTGCCCATGTATATAATAATCCTAAAAACTGTCTATAATGTATAATATCTTTTATATAGATATACCTAGTCTAGTATTTCTATTGTGGAATTCATTTTTCGAGATTTCATCAAAGTGCAAGATTTATTAATTCTGGTCTGATATGCTCGATGAATTCATATTGTTGTTTATTTCACCCAACTTCACTTTATGAATTTTTGAGCTGTTGAGTTTACCAATCTACTTTACGTTCAATTATATTAGCTTTTTATTCCTTTTTCGTGTGCTCCACTGAAAGTTTTCTCATTCAAAATTGATTTATTTTTCCAAAAATTGAGATGTTTCTTTCATTTGTACATTGTTAATAATGTAGAAATGGAATAATCATAGGATAAATTCATATGAACATCTCTTGACTTTCCTATTAATCGAAAGTCTAACATGAAATTATAAACTCATATATTATACTCGTAACAAATGATATGAGAGAGAATGTTCACTTTATTTAACAATATTGGTCAGTATGGATTATTTTTATGAATTTTTCATAAATGTAAAAGAGAGTTTACGCTTCATAATTAAAAGGATCTTTATGAAGAACGGCGAAAATTGTATTTATTTAATTACAAGGAAGCGTGTAATAAATAAAAGAAAAAGAGGTTTTGAGGAAAGACTTTAATAGCAGGGGACGCGCGAGATTAAATTAAAGCCTTGGCAAGTTTTAACACTTTTCATAATATTCTTTAGATTTTTGGGGTCGTTGTAATGGCTATTGTCTCATTGCAATTCACTTCATCCGATTGGTCCTTACAGTCAAAGTCTCCTGCAAAAAAAACCCAAAAGTGTTTTTTGTAACCTAACTTTGAATTTAGTGAATTTACTGTCAAATTATTCATTTTATATTTTCATTTTATTCATATTTTTTCTCATCATTTTTCATACCGTCGCATTTGTGAGTGAGCCAAATGCATTCGCCTGATCCACAATGAAACTTCCATTTTGAGCAAGAATCCACTTTGTTCATGCAATTATTTTCGTCTGATTTGTCATCGCATTGGAAAAACCTATAAAATTAATGTCGCAATTAGTTTATTATAATGTTAAGATTAGTTTATTATAATGTTAATTGTCAATCTCATCATTTTTTGTCGACAATTCCCTATAATTTTTATTATAATAATGCTCCGATGAAGTAATCATATTTAAAAAAAAGTTTTTATCCTTCTAATTGTAATTGTAATCCTTCTAATTCATATTATACTTGATGTTTGTAAAATTTCTTATCCTTGTTAAATGAGAATTTGCAGGCTTATTATTAAGATTATCTAAAAATGATTTGTGATTTCATGCATTACCCATCGCACTGCCACTCTTGCCAAATGCATTTGTTGTTGTAGGCACAGCGGAACTCTTTGTATCCCTCCTTCTTCAGGTCTGAAATTTGATTTCACAAATTGAATCACAAACAATTGAGGCAATGGGAAAGATGTGTAAAATGGGTATATTTAAACTCACAATCACAGTAATTCGTTTTGCTCTCGCAATCAGCTTCGTCAGATCCATCATGACAGTCATCATCACCTGAAAAAGGATTAATATTAAGTCATAAAAGGTTTATTTTATAAGACTTTTTATATTACTTTAATTTGCGTTACATTTCCATTACCTCTAAAAGCATTGAATTTTTATATACATAGATAAGATATGGCTCAATCCATTAAGTGCTTACAATGAGACATTGAGATTTTTAATTTTTCGCCTAAAAACTCCCATTTAAAATACACGTAAATTTATCACATCTCAAAAATATCCGTCGTGAAAAATCTAAATAAAATATAT
>VJMY01000802.1:0-30867 GCA_009869795.1 Neelides sp. FZ-2019
AGCGTTTTAAACTTTCTTCCATTCTTGAAACTGATGTTAGTACTTCTTGGACTTGAGAATGATATCTGTATATTAAGCAGAAATCAGTATATTAACAATAAAATTCTCATATCAAAACAAATGGACATTAAGACATATTACATATAAATGAATATGGTATTTAAATGAATATTCCATTATTTAATTGAATACCGTTGCTGAACTTTGTCACCAATAGTTTGTCCAACTTTTTCCCATAAGGTGTCTTGAGAATTAGCTTGAATGTAAAGCAATGGAGCTAAGATGGTCTCGACGTATTCACTCTGAGCTGAAGGAACATCTCTGTTTGTTCGCCTGAAAAGACGAGGAATCTCAGTTACAGAAGAAATGCCGTTGTTGCTTTGGGTCAATGACAACTCGATCACTCTTAATTCGATTGACATGCGACTTTCATTCCATTGTTCGGTAAATCCAAGAATGTAGCGATCAGAATCAGCGGAAGAAAATAATTCATTTACAAGCTTCATTTTATCAACAAGGAACTCTTTAACTTTCAACTCGCTCGCATTTAAGTCCAAGTAAATTTTCATTAGCTCATCAAGAGACTTCTTCCCTGTCATGTTGTGTGACATTTCATTGAGATATCTTGATATGAAAAGAGCAGTGGCTTTAAGAAATTTTCCACAAATGTGCGTTATAAAAATCTTCTTTTCATCCCAACACTGGAAAGTGTAAAATTGATTTTACAAAATTACAATGGAATTTACAAATATAATAACTGACATGAATATTTTAGGTAACTAATTTTGTAGTGAACGTGACTTACCTGATTGATAACTCTTATTAAAACTCTTGAAGAATCGTAATTAAAGTCTGAATTTGTGCAAGGAATGTCGAATTTATCTAAAGCAGTTTCAAGCTCAATGGCCAACGAATGAAATCTAAAATCAATAAAAGAGGACATCGTAAAATAATGATTAATTATTAAAATATAAAAGAATATAAAAAAGCAAGGAAAGTTAGGAAATATACCTTAATTGAAAATAAACGGGAAATTGCCATTTGGCAACAAAATCCTTGAGATCATTGGAATCTCTAAATTTCATAAGATGCTCAACAGACTGGAGGGAAGACTCGACTTTATCAATGAACGATTCACATTTCCTCCAATTTGAATGAAATGAATCAGGACTTGATGGCGAAGAAACATGTGGAAAATGTTTGGCAATGATCTTAACGATCGTGGGAAAAATTCCTCGTGAAATAAAGTCATAATTTGCAAGCCATGGAGAATTTACAATGTCTTTTGAGACTATGATTAATGGACATTTGTCAATGAAGGCTTCAAATTCATCAATGAGAGCAAACATATTTCCTTTCTTTGACAAAACCATGTTACACTTTGGCTTAATGACTTTCTCAACAAATATTTCTTCACCTTTGCTCACTTCTTTTAATTCGTAATACATAAAAAGGAGAGATTTAACCATAGCCGTTGTGTCACTTTCACCTTCTGAACTAAAATTTTGAAGGTTTCCATAAATCTCTATAAAACCACCAAGTCGATTAAGAATCTGCTCAGCAACAATGTTACAGCGCTGAAAATGAGTTTCCAAGTTTATTAAAATGTTCTTGTCATTTAATCTAATAATCTGAGTATAGTATAAATATTAATGTAACAAGAATGTTTACGAAATTATCACATATAATTAGATTTCATCTTACATCTTTAAATTGTTGGCTCAGGACAGAATTTTTACATTTGGCCAATAAAAATTTGCTTTCGGCAATTTCATTTGAAGCAGATTTAAGATAATCAAAGTCTGTGCTTGAGACTACTTCGTATGGAACATTTTTAATGTACTTCTCTGCTGAAACAAGAGCTTTTTCCGTTTGTCGAAGAAATTGTAATTGAGCTTTTGAAGAGCGAATTTGATTTTTCATAGACAGCTCATTTCTCAATGATGTTATTATCGAGTCCAAATTATTGTACAATTCCTAAAATAAAAAATTCCATTATCTCATCGTGACTAAAAAGCGAACGAAAAAATGGTTTGTGTACTTATAACTAAAATTAACACCAATTAAAAGTTTGTGTTTGAATTTTAATATAGTTATACCAGTAATTCTTTTTGAGCCTTTGTCAATGGTGTGAAAATGTTCTGAATTCGACTGTCCAAACCAACCAGATTTGAAGAAAGGTTTACAAATTGTCCATAGTCTTGATTAATCAACTCAATAAGAGATGATCTAAGAAACTTGAGATGAGATCCAAGATCATCTCTGAGAACATCAAGTGGCACATTTTGTCTTTTCCGTTGGATAAATTCATCGACAGAAAATAATTCTGAGTGAAATTCTGAAGGTTCAAAGCTCAGTTTAGAATTGCAAAATGAATCACTGAAATTCATTTTATGTCGAAATTGAGCAAGACGCAATAAGACAATAGTTCGGTTTCAAGTCAACGGAAATCTAAAGACCTATTATTTTTGTAAGGATTAAACTTCTTACAATGTTAGGTGATTAAATAATAAAATATACTCAATAACAATAAACGAATTACACGATAATTTAACAAATAATTTTACCGGTTTCAAATAGGTCATTTAATTGTAATACTTTTTTAAGCTTTATTAATTAGATTAGACAAACTAGATTAATTATGAGTTGATCATGTGTTATTTTGAAAATAAGTGGAATTGAAATTTTTTATTGGAATTCGAACCAATACGTTTTAGCATATAAAAATATAAATTATACTTTGATTGGTTTTTAGATCAATATATTTATATTTACTCACGATTTTATAATATAATCTTCTTATGAATTGATATTAATTAAACCTTGTATAAATATAAAGATGATGATTAAATTATAAGAGGAAAACCTTTTCCTCTGATTGAATCTAAAAATTCTGTGAGTGCAACGTGTAGCCTATGCTCAATACACTGAACTCTACAGTTTTCCTATAAAAGAATGAGACTTCTCTTGTTAGAATGAGTTTATATATTGGGTCTCGGGTCCCGCTGAAGTATTAAAGTATTAACCATTTCTAACTAATCTTATAAAATAGAGCTAAAATGCTCAAATATATATATCAAAATCGAACCTCTGTAATATCATCCAATCAATAGAGTCGAGTTTAGACCCGCAATTCAATAAATAGCTTATAAATATTAATCCACTAGGATAAATGAGTTCTATATTTTTATGGTTTGTTCGACGTTCATCAAGGAAGACCAACTGTTCAAAGAGAGTTGAAAGGGATCGCATATAATTAACGATGAATCCTATCTCCAGTCAGCAAAATGTGCTTCAATTATCATTGTAAGATTTTCTGGAGACTATTCAATTTATTTAATTTACATAAGGTAATAATATCAGAAAGAACCTCTCAAAACTTAAGAATGATAAAAGGCATTTTTTTTATTATTATACAAACAGCTTTACACATTTAAGCGTACGAATTTACGAATATCAATCAATTATTCTTTATCCAAAAAATAATTCATGGATTTAATGATCTAAAATTGATTTGGATTTACCTAACATTCCTACTTGTCTTTGTGCGTTATTAATTTAATTTTCTAACGTTCATTGTTTGCACACTGTCAATTAATTAATTTAAGCATATTTAATAAACACATACTATACACGAATTTGATTACAAGATAACCAGTGAAAGAAATTACATGAGCGATAAGCAATTTTAGTAATAATAGGGCTTTTAATGTCGTATTTTACTAACTCCAAACTACAATTACAGTGTAATGATTTAGATCATGATCGCTCTTGGCCTTTTCAGAAGCTACTATTAACTTTTTATGAAATGAGAACTGAAGGTTAGGTTTAGGTTATATTATGATAAATATAGAATTGGAAATTTTTAATTCGTAAAAGGTATGACACATTACACATTGGTCATTAACCCATTAATATTGACGATTATCTCAGGCTTTTCAGAGGGCATCGATATTTCTCAAATTGAACATTCTTCACAGCTTAAAGTATTATTTATTGACTCTTGAAGAATTTAAAGAGCAGGGTTTCCTATTATGCTTTAACTTGATGATTTATGAGTTCAAGGATAAATAAGTTGAATAGGACAGAAGGACAATTGTTCTCTTTTATCAGTTGAATCTTTTCAAAATCATTTCTTCGTTTAGTTTAGAATCTCCGTTCAACTTAACAATTGAGGTGTTCGTTAAATAGCTTAAACTCCTTTTCCAATTAAATTAAGGAACAATTGTCTCGCTGATGAGGTTTTGTTCCAGTTTTCTGGTAATATCATACGCTTGACATTAAAAGCGTTTTTTAGTTTAGGTTCTTGTTACAACTGTGAGGCACCATGATTGCATTTGGAAGCTCTTTGATGGTCAATGTAAGTATATTTGCATTTGGCTAACCAACATTTCTTTTATCTTGGAACGTTTTATTAACCCTTTCTCATTTTAACGTTTTTATTAAATATTTGATTCAAATCGAAATTGACTGTTTTTCAAGATATATAATTTTCTGATAATGGATTCGCTATTGGTGCTCAATTATTTATACAATCTTATTCAATTCCCATCATTTGATGTGTATGTATAGTTATTTATTGTTTTAGCATCTCTAATAAAACACTGTCGTTCATAAAATGGATATCAAATTTAAACATTTTAATTGTAATTTGTAAAATCAATTTGAACTTATTTGTTTTAATGATGGCATTCTGCTTCAGGCAAAACCGAAAAGTTAAAAAACACTATTTATAATTGTTTTATTTATCTTTACGCATGTTTTTTCATTACAATTTTCTCATATTATTAAGCTTTAATAATGTTTACATTTTATTTGTTATTTTAGTTTCAAAAGGGGGTAGGAAAAAGAAAGCGGTCTCGAAGTCGAGAGACTTCCAAGTCTAACTCTTCATTAAGCGACGAAAATTCTCATCATCAGCTTGGACCAACTTGTTCTTCAAATTCTCATTTCAGTCCAATGCCTATGGAAGGGATTTTAAGCAAATGGACGAACGTGATGAAGGTTGTAAAGCAATATTTAATTACTTTTCTTGAAAGTTTTGATTAATTAGCTAGATAATTCATCTTTTGGTTTTAATTAATAATTAATTAATTAAATTTCAAGGGATGGCAGTTTCGTTGGTTCGTATTAGACGAAAATGCAGGACTTCTCTCTTACTACACGGTAAGTTTTCTTATTTAATATTATTCAAATGTGAATGTCGTGGGTATGTGTTCATGTACCACAATGTTAATTTGGGTTTATTTTATTCATTTGCCTTTGAGATTAAAAAATTTATTTGTAGTCAAAAGAGAAAATGCGGAGGGGGGTGAGACGTGGATGTATTCGACTACAAGGTGCAGTGCTGGGAATTGACGACGAAGAAGACGCGAACTTTACGATTACTGTCGACGCTAAAGTTTTTCATCTCCAAGCTAAAGACGCCGAAGAGCGAGAAATTTGGGTAAGTCCGTCATCAATTATCCATATTTAAATTAACCTCATGCGACGAGGGCCTTATTTATTATTTTCGATTATTTTCCCCATCGTATGCTACACGTGTTTCTCACCAACAGTTCCTATACACATAATATAAGTCTATATATGTGGGTTTTTAAAGGTCCGGGCATTAGAAGAGGCAATACTGAAGCACGCAAGAGTCCGACCGGGGGGATACATTCCGCATCATTTGTCGTCAGGAAGCGGGGGAATCGGATTAGAAAATCCCCTTGCTCATTTTGAGCAAAAACTCGCACAGGCTGACGTGTATTTACAAATGTTAATTCAGCAAGTGAACTCCCTCCAAGAGAAGCCCGAACTTACCGGCGTGGTCGAGAAGGCAAATGATTTCCTTGAAGCCGTAAAGCACAGCATTGTCCTCCTTCAGATCGCCAAGGTAATCGAAGTTTCATATCAATTACATCATCCCGCACCTCCTCGCCCTCCCCCCCAATTGCGCATGAAGGGTCGGTGTATACACGTTTTTGTATATTTGTAATTGAATTTTGTTGTTGTTTTTACTCTCGTCGTAATATACCTTTAGCTCTTAATACTAAAACCCCAAATATGTGATACTATCATGAGTGCGTGTCTTTAGCCTTTTTATTTCACATTCATTTCTTCCTTATTGACTCGATTGGATGTGGGTTTTTGATGGAAGGAAAATTTTTTAGAATACGGCATTTCCTGTGGCAGGCATTGCATCGCCTATAATTCTTCATCACTATTCGGACCCAGAAGTACAGACAGGGATTGAATACGGTAATGTGAAGTGATCTTAAGAATATATTAAATATTTATAAATATGCGACATTATACTAAAGTGTAATTTATATGTAGTGCAAATACATGTAAAAATGTGAACGCATAGAGAGCGTCGAAGCAGAATGGGTGAATGAGAGCTGAATTAATTCTTGTGGATTTAAAAAATTGCGTGTGGGTAATAACAACTCGTTTGTTGTAGTAGGTTCAGAGTGCAGAGAATCTTCCGCTTCCACAGTGAGTTCGCCAAAGAGTCCGATAGGGCAGACGGAAGCCCAAGCTTCATCTCCTAGTGGTTCAACGGGAGTTGTAGTTCCGAGGAGCATCAGCTCTCTTGGCCAGTCGCCAATTTCTCCATCTGAGAAGAGTGCCGTTTTCATTTCCTACTCCAGCTCAGACGATGAACAGGACTTTTACGATGCAAGCGAGGATCTCTTCATAGAACCGTACGTTTCTATCTTACACATTTTACATTCATACATGTACACAGGTCTTGTACTTATTTATATAGACCTATACGAGATAGATCTACTCATCTGCTTTGATATATTAAATATACGAGGAACATGTATTATCCGCATCAAACGGAGCTCTTTCGTTCTCTTCTTCAATTGAGAATTTTCTTATGTGGAGTTTCTACACGGAGATTAAATAGTTTTACAATTAGGAGATCATAGGACATTAATTGGGTCTACGAAGACTATATGAACGACCATGGAAAGTCCTGATTAACAGCTCCTATTCAACTCCTTTCCTCTTCCATTCCATTCCTAATGGAGTATGGTTCGGTTATGTAAAACCGTTAAAAAATTATTAAAGCTTTCATCTTCCAAATCTTCTTAATTTTCACATTATATTGAGAATTTAATTGAGAGGGAGACTCGTTAAGTTCTTTCATGTAATTTCCTTTAATGAGTCTCCTTACACAATGCGCACTCACATGTTCAAGTCTTTAATAAATGAACAAATGAAAAATGAAGAGAGCGTGACATTCATTTTATTGAGTGCTTCCTTTCAACCCCATAAAATGATCTCAGAAAGTGCATAAATATAGCGTTTGAAATTGCTCGAATTCCTTTTATTTTATAGATTATGTATGCAAAAGAATGCTTCTACTAAAGGCTTCTACTATTGAAGAAGTTATCTCAATTCCTTTTATATACTTTTTTCTAATTTCTAATTCCTTAAATAATTATGTAGGGAGAAATGCGGTTTCATTCAATTCTCTTCGTTTAAATTTTTGAGGCATTATAAATGAGTCCTTATAGAAATAATAAATGTATTAAGAGGGAATAATAATGACAATGAATTGAAAACTAATTAAACCGTGAAATATTCAATTCCTGTATGATTTGAATTTAAAAATGTCTTTCACTCTTTCACTTCATTTATTTTATGTTCGAGATATTAACTATTCTATTGACGATAAGCGTGACGAATGATTATTATAGATGATTTATAGAATATATGATAAAAAGACAAAAAAGTAATTTCAAACGCCTGGGTTTTCAAGTCATGTGTAGTAAATTTTTCAGTGACCTTGCAGGAATGATATTTGGGCGAAAAAGGTGATATTAATTAAATGACAATTCAATTTTATACAATGCATATTAAATAATATATTAATTCTACAAAACCTATTTTAATGTATATAAGTAGTAAATACTTTTTATAATCTTAATTTTTAAGCATATTTTATAAGTACTATACTAATAAATAAATATTTATTTATCGCTTATTGGTTTTTATAAAGCCATCGCTTTTATAAAATGCATCATTCCTTTAATTTGGAAGTTAAAACGGACGTACATACTTGACTTTTGTCTATTTGAATTGCACTATGCAGTATTGCATTGATTCTTTAGAAGTCAAAGAACCTAATTGGAATTCCTTGTACGATTCTGAAATTAAGATTCGAATCCCGAGTGAGAGTGAAAGGGACTGTGAGAGATAAAAAGCATTAGGCTTTTATAATATATCCGAAAGTTTCGGATTCCTAAATCCTATAAGCATTAGGACGCATTTAGTTGTGCAATGTAGGAAATCTTTTTACTGATTCAGCTTTAGCTTTCAGCCTTTTCCTATTTACTTTATATGGTTTGTCTTTTCTTCCACAATTCCGATATGGGAAATGAATGTATAGTCCAAGAAGTAAATCGCATAATATGTTGATATATGAAAGCCTCTAATAAATTTGTTAAAATTACATATTATATCGACTTTTCTATCGATTCCTCCCAGAGCATGGAAAAGGAGGGGTTGGAATAAAATGACTTTTAATACATACTTTACCAAAGATCGACCAAGAATGGAGAGAGTCGTAGGAGCAGCGCGAAGGGTAATTGTCATATTTATTATTTAATTCTTTTATTTCGTAGTACCGAAGAGGAGGAAGAGCCGAGAGTGGAACAAGTTTCAGTCAAGGTTCCATCCGGGCCGATCTCCGGACCCGCCGACGCTTCCATGTGTGTCAAAAAAGAAGAGGAGCAAGTGAAGGGAAGTTCAAAGTCAACAACGACGACAATGGCAAAAGGCGGAGAGAAAAGCCCAACTGAGCCCGTCGAGTCTTCCATTGACTACGACGCTTTGTATGACGAGGATGCTCCTGAAGACGATTTGGGATCTGTGGAATCTCATGGCTCCGTTCTCTCCCATCTCCTCTCCCAAGTCAAGATCGGCATGGATTTGACCAAGGTCGTTCTTCCGACCTTCATCCTCGAGAGACGATCTTTGCTAGAGATGTACGCCGACTTCTTTGCCCACCCCGACATGTTCGTCGCCATTGCGGATTACGTTAAGCCTAGAGATAGAATCGTAGCTGTGCTAAGGTACATTTTATTTTTTAATGAAATTTTTTAATTGTGAAAGTTTAATGACACTTCTCTATTAATTAGAAATAAACACAATTTGGATTAGGCCTTTAATTTATTACTGCTTTGTTCATTGGTAGGTGGTACTTAGGAGCTTTTCATGCAGGACGAAGATCTGAAGTAGCGAAGAAACCCTATAATCCCATTTTAGGTGAAGTGTTTCAATGTTATTGGAATCTTCCCAACCAAAAGTCATCGCAGAGTGTGAGTGCAAATGGAGGAGACGAAGACTCACGTCTTCTTCCTTGGGTTGAAGACAAAGATGCTCTTGTATTTTTTGGAGAACAAGTCTCGCATCACCCACCAATTTCTGGATTTTATGCAGAACACCTCCGAAAGAAAATTTCCCTTAATGCTCACATTTGGACGAAATCGAAATTCCTTGGACTTTCCATTGGTAATTTGATATTTTACTTTTTCATCAATTTTAACATTCAACTTCCAATTAATACCTAACGATCATTTTTCTTTTATGTGATTGATATAAAATTAATAACAAATTCCCATTTGCTTAAAATTTTAGTTAAAATTGAGAACCTGTAGTTGTAAATAAAGAATTAACAAAATAGGGATTACTCATTTTCATGAGTTAAAAGAAGGTTTTTATGAAGGATATTAAATGTTTTCTGCTTTTCACATACTTTTCACATAAAGCTCGATTTTCACATACTGAGCAATTATTTATGCATCATTGTATGAAGATCGATATTTAATTGATTTTATGAAACTTTGTAGGGGTGCACAATATCGGACATGCCATGTTGACTCTTCATACTCCTACTAGAGAAGATTACATTCTCGGTATTTGATTTTTAATCAACTTTGACGATCGCAATCATGCATTTTGTATCCTTTAAGAAGAATTGAAAATTAATTAGAATAATATTTGTCTACAGGATTTCCAAATGGTTATGCAAGATCAATTTTCACTGTGCCATGGGTTGAGCTCGGAGGTCCTGTAACAATCCAATGTGCGCAAACGGGCTATCACGCCAATGTTGAGTTCAAAACAAAGCCATTTTTCAGTGGAGAAAAAAACAAGGTACTTGTATGCTTCTATCAGTTGAGCTCTACTCGACCACTTTGGAATTATTTATCGAGTACTTTGTAAGGAAAGGGATCTGAGGTTATTTGTCTTTTAGGTCACGGCACAAGTATTTGCTCCTGAGGATAAAAAGAAGCCTTTCTTGACTGTGGAGGGTGAATGGAATGGGCTAATGACGGGGAAATGGGCTGATGGACGAACTGAAAGATTCGTTGACGTGACGAGTTTGAAAATCATCAAGAAACGCGCTCGACCAATTGCCCAACAAGAACCCCACGAATCCAGAAAATTGTGGAAGGACGTCACGGCCGGGCTCACGTAATAAAGCATAATTTCGTTAAAAGGAATCCTCATGATTCGTGAATGAATGATCAAGACTTCTCATAATGAATTCGTAAGAGTCAGGATTGAATTATTAATTTGAAATCAGGTTCAGAGACATCGATAAAGCTACAGACTCCAAATTTTACTTGGAGGAGAAGCAGCGGAGGGAAGCACGGGAACGAAGTACCTCTGGAGAAACCTGGAAACCGGCGCATTTCTATCATGCTGGAGACACATGGCTTTTCTCTGAACCCCTTGAGCTCAGGCTGAAAGGATCCAAGACGTCCGCAAGTAGTCAAATCACATCATCATTGAATTCAAACACTTAGTACCTTCCCTAATTAATTAATTCTAATGCTAATTAATATACATATGTATTATTATATATTTATTATGTATAAAATTGTATAGAATACGAGTTATTTTTTAAAATTTATCATTGTCTTTTACTCGTGAGCATAATCTTAATTGTATTCGTACATATAGAAAGAAATCTTTGATTCGTCTTCTCACAAAAGATTTGGCAATACCCGTCCTTCACAATAATAACTAAAAAATATCAGCTTCCACGTAAAGATTTAAAAACGAAGAGAATCTATTCCAATTGATATTTAATTAAAGACATTCCTTTACTGGGGTATTTTTTCTTTGAGTCTTTTCCTCTCAATTATGTCTAAATTAATTTTAGACGATTAAAAAGTCATTTATATAACGTGTAATAAGTGTAGCAATGAGTCCCAGCAATTTCTCTAATTCCTACAAGCAATCCCAAACTAATTAAGCTACTGATCTATGCTTACATAAGAAAGACGAGAATAATCTCTATCGTATGTAGTGATTAGACTTCTACTGATGGTTAAAAATAGTGCTGTTAAAGAGTGTCGGACTCTTGTCAATTAACGAGAGCTCTTAATGAGAATTAAGATTTAAGGACTTTAATACATTAGAATTTAGTATCATTACTTATAGAATGTTTATTTTTTGGTTAAAATTATCTATATCAGATAAATAAAATACATTATAATGTAGTATTGTTGAAAATTATATAAATTGCAGTTTATTAGGTGGTTTATGAGCCTATTAAGAAAAAATGCATGTCGAAATGGAAAATTTCGTACCTTGTATTTATATCATAATATCTAATGTTGTGGTTTAAATTGTTTGTACAACAAAAGTTTACTACTTTTTAATTTAATCACGTACATAATTAAATATACAAATATTATCTAACATTCTGTAATTGAATCTTCATTTAATCTTTTGTTTTTGTTTAACTCTATCCCATTATCCCAAGTTGACCAAATAAAGTTTAAAGATGTTGAATTTTGTTACAATTTTTTGATATACCGTAATTTAATCATTGCTTAAATTTGTAGATTTAATTCATCCAGTACCTCGTTAGTTAGTTTGCATTATTTACATTTGACTCTCAATAAGTTTAGTGTTTGTAAATTATAATTATAATTGATGGTAAGCCTTGAATCTAACTTATCCAACAGACACTTTCGTAATTGTCATTTCAGCTTGCATAATCATTAAACACCATTTAAAAGTCATATATGGACAATGTGGAGTGGGCCCTATTTAAATATATATTTAAGTGAGTTTTTAAATTCGTTTCTTTTCCCAATCAATCCGCTTGTTTCATTTCGCCTCCATCATTGGACAAAGGTTATAAGCAGCGGAATGTGTGGATAAGGATAATATAAACTAATGTAAAGGCCTAAAGAGAGAAAGTCATAGGAGTTAGAATATTTTTGTGGGTTAGTCTCAGGTTCCTCATCCATTCGTCGCCAATTTTTCGATATAAAGGTAATTAAAAACAAGGAAATGAGCACTTTTTTCTGACAATATCAATAATAATGATTACACATGACCTCAATAATAATTTGATCACATTTGTAAATTCATTGAGAGCTGACCACTTCCTTTAAATAGCTATTCTCATTAACAAACGTATTAGATACAAATGAGTTAGCTTATTCATTTTATAATTCTTTATTTTAAAAAACATTAGATTACTTAAATAAGTCAAATAACGTTATTTAACATTTTTTAATCTCTTCAATGCGCAATGTACAATACTTTACTTGAACAATGAGCACTTCTTAACTCTTTATTGATTTTAATATTTTATCGACTTCAATTAATTCTAATTGTTAAAATCAAAATCATGAATATTTATATCAAATCAAATTGGAAATCAAAATCATATTATTTTATGAACTATTCTATTTCATTATTGATAGGCAATGTACTGTTATTTTTTATTCACACTATTTTTCAAAGAACTAAAATGAACTTTATTACTGTTACAGGGTCAATCAAGTTATCTAATTGAAAGATAGCTTTTGTATTTGTTAGATATGTTCGATCAATAATAATACAAATCAAGCCAAAGAATGCCGAGTTATCATATTGATCTGATTGATCTCGCGAGAAGATTGAAGCATGAAAAGCTATTTGTGTCGAATGAAAGAAAGGAAATTGAGGCTCTTAACAAAAAGGTAAGTAAAATACTCTTTTTCACTCATTAAGATTCATTGGGATTTTATTTAAAGATATTAAGTCTCTTCATTGTTAATAAATAATCTATGAATTTACACATTATGAATTAAAGGTCCAATTTCTCTCAACGGATCTTCTTCATCAAACGTGGTTAACTGGACAGAATCGCTTTGCCTTGGAGAAATTCACTCGAAGCTCAATTACACCCGAATACTCTTTCTTCACAATTCCTAATTCAATCGGCAGCGATGTCTCTGAAAGTTTGGAGCTCATTGATGTGCACAAACACATTTGTCCAAAGTATCTTCATTCGTACGTCGACTTGATTTCACTCCTTCGAAGTCATCCAGACATTGTGGGCCTTTGCCTCTCGACCTATGAAGACCATTATTTTGTTGGCAACAGCTCAACTTCCATCACGTTTAGAGATGTCCTTCAAGCAATTGTCAACATTTATGGTAAAGCTGTAACTTTTTAAACGGATTTATTCATTATTGCATAAAAGTTTAAATCAATTTAAGCTAAAAGGAAAATTCTAATATTTAAATATTATTTATTTTTCACATAGGAGGAATTGGGGGGCCTTTGCCAGCGGATGGAACATTGCATCTAAAGCTTTTGAGTGTTTTAGCTGGGCTTCAAGTAAGAATGAAATTCACAATTTCAAAATTAATTTTAGATAGCTAATACTCATTGCCAATACTTTTGCCACTTGATCTACATAATAAATTATTTTGTTCAGTTACTTGGTCCAGATCCAGTTCATCCCAGAAATCCTCGAAGAGTTCTTAACAGTGTCAATTGTGCATTCAGCTCTTTATACAGAATAATTTCAGAAACAATTCCATCTTCGCGACTGTTCTTGGTTGGAGCCCTTCATCAACCTATTACTCATTTGTTGTCTTCACAAGAACTCATTTCACTTGGGAATAATGTTCCTGCCATGAGCCCACTTTCTTCAAATGATCACCCAATTGTGGAGTCTTCAAATGCAGCGGTGAATCAAGACATCGCTTCTTTGGACAAAACGGAGAAAATGGCTCAGCTCACTAAAATGTTCATCGAAAGCATTTTAGACAACATCCATGCATTCCCAACAGGTATTTCCAATTCTCTAATAATTTTTCATATTTGAGTTTATTTTGATTGACAAGGAACATATGCCAGCCCCTTAACTCTGATTTGCTTTATTTTTATTATTTAAATTCTAGGGGGAGCTTAAGAGTTTTGCCATCTCACTCAATTAGCCATATCTCACCATTTTATTTAAAATTCAATTTTAATGAGGATTCTGCATAGAAATGTATGGTAAAAAGAAATGCACAGAGCCAAAGCAAGGAAATCTATAGTTCGGCTCTGTGTATTTCTTTTACAATGAATTTGATGCGAATCCTCATTAAAATTGAGTTTTAAATAAAATGGTAAGATATGGCTAATAAGTGAGATAGCATCAAGTCTTATATCTCCCCCGAGAATTTAAATAATAAAAATAAAGCAAATCGGCGATTAAGGCGCCGGCGTATTCTCCTTGTGACTAAAAAAGGTGTTAATAGTGGTTTTTTAATTATAATTAATAATAATTTTCAATTTGTTTAGGCTTAGCGTGGCTCATCAAGTCAATTCATACCCAGTTAATTGTGACAGTGTCAACACAGGAAGTTTCACAGATTTGTACCGATTTAATATGGGGATTGTTCATCTGCCCAGCTGTAACTAATCCAGAGCCATTTGGCGTAACTGATGCGCCAGTCGGATCCCAAGCTAGGCATACTCTCGCTCAGGTACTATTTGCATACTTTTCAATCCTAAGTTTCTCCATTTAAGATCATTAAATTTTTCCAATAGTTTTAATATAAAAACATCTTTAAAATGGATTTTAGGTTGCCAGGATTTTGCAAGCTTTAGCACACTACAGATGGAAAGGATCAGATCAAAGTTTAAACGAGTATATCTCGTATTTTGATCCGGTAATTTTACTATTTATTTATTGTTAATAAAATAACTAAACTAATTTACTTCAATCCCTTCATTAAATAACGATATTGAATAGCTTACACTTGGTTTATCTGAATTTCAGGAGTGTCTCAGCTCAATCTTGGATCATGTTTTGAGTCTTGAGTGTCTTCCAACAGAGCAATCCATTGCCTCTGGCCTTTCCAGGCGAACGGTTCTAATCCCAGAAAATCTTCTTCAGCCCTTGTTCATCTGGTTGAAGGAATCTCTCGTCTTGTTGGAGCAAAATGGAAAATTGACTGACCTTGAAATTTGGCCGACTCTCGTTAAGCTCACTACGACAGTGAATGAAAATATTTCCCAGGGGAATTCAACTCAATCTACTTCCAACTTAAGTAACTCAAATCCTTCTGTTGGAAGTAACTCCAATTTGTCAGATTCTTCCAGTACACAATCTACGAGCAGCCCTCACACTCCAAATTTCCTAATGAATGGACGAAGACATTTGATGAATAGTAATTAGTCATTTAAAAAAATTTGAACCTTAAATCATAATAACTAGAAAATGGCATGTAATTATATATTATTAATATGTGTGATCTAACATTGAATGGCGATTTTGTAGGATTCGGTTCTAATTCTAATTCACCTCGACCCGAATCAAAACCTCTTCCATCTCGGACTGAATTGAGCGAACGAATTTCAGTCATTGTAATTCCCGTAACTCAACAACCTTGGGAATGGGTGGGGATGTCGTCTGAAGCTGAGGTGGTGGCTGCTGGAAAGAAATTGACTGTTGTTGGGCCAGCTGACGTTGTTGATCCCCTTGTTGGCATTGAAGACGCTGAAGATGAGGAAAGGGAAGATCGAGGAAGCATTGGAGAAAAAAGAACAAGATTTTCTTTGTCTCATGATGACGGGTCTATTGGTAAGGAAAAACATTTTCGCGCTTCTTTAATATTAAATGAATTTTATTCTTTATTTATATCTATTTTATTCATTGAAAATTGTTAATTTCTATTTAAATTATGGATACCAATGCTTTGAGTATTTATTTGATTTTAATTTTATTCTTTCCAAAGGCACAAGTGATAATCTGGAAGCAGTATCTGAAGCAGCGTCAACCCATTCAGTTTCGAGTTCAATTGAGCTTGAGGATCAGAACGATAATCTGTCTGACATGCTTTCTGCAAACGTGTCTGGCAGAGGAACTCCGAATGTCTCTGGAAGGAATACGCCCCAAGAAGAGGCTGACGAGAGCGGCATGGGAGATGAAGTCGACGGCAGAGAAGTCGACAACGAGGACGTGGTCATGGGCGATGATGGGAATGAAGAAGGAAACCGAGAGCCAGAAGAAGGCAATGTCAATCCACCCAATCTGAACAATTTGAATATTCATGGGCATCAGATGCCAGATCCGGCCAAACAAGCGAGGTCGGAGATCCAAGACAAGTTTTGCAAGTTTGAGATTCGGAAAGCCATGTTTGGGGGGGATGAGACGAACTCGCTGGTGAGTGACACGTGGAGCACTGATGTGTTGGCCAGCGATAGTGAAATGGGCGGAGAAAATTCAAATCAGCTTAGCGCCGCTGAACGGAGCCAAATTCGATCAAATGCGCGATACATTGGGGTCCCGAATTCAATTGTTGATCGGGTGGTGGACATTTCTGCAGTTGGAATCGCGGACTCGAACCCGAACAATGAGACGATGAGTGAAGCTTGGAGCACTGACGTGGCTGCTAATGACATTGAGAGACTTCACGATTTTGACAATGATGACACATTGAGCGTGTCGAGATCTGATGATACTGGACGATCTGAACTTGAAAGTGTTTCTTATGACACTCCAAGAAGCTCCGGTAAAATTTTATTGTCTAGTTGTCTAGCATAAGCAAAAATTAATTATTTTTTTTATAAATTAGTTTCTGGCAGAGGCGAAAATTACATGCAAAGACGTGATGAGCCTTTGTCCAGAGATCTTGTGAGAGATCTCCTTCTCTTTAATGATGAACAAGTTGAAAATAATACTGATGCGATCGCGCTTCCTCCTCCACCGAGGTCTCCAAATGAACTCGATGACGTTCAAGATCAGCCCATGAACGAAATGAATCAAAACGTTTCAGTTGACCAGGAAATACTAGTTCCTGGTATGGAATTCATACACTATTATGTTTTGCGTTTAAATGATTAATCATAAATGCCCAGAGTATTTATAATAGCGACTTGTTTAATGTTTGTCAAGCATTACTTAAAAATAATAAATAAAATTAACTTTTTTATGCACTTATAACAGAAATTGTGGATCCTTCAATCTCTAGCTCGCTGGGCTTAAATCTTCTTAACTCACTTTCAAGCTCTGGAAATGGAATTGGAAGCAATTCTTTGCCTGGAACTAGTAGATCTGGGGCGATTCCCAAAACTATAAGCTTCGACAAAACCGCAGAGAGAGGCGATAGAGTAAAGGATCAATAATGATAATGATTAATGAGAAATAATACTTTATTATAGCTATTTAATTAAATAAAGATTATTTTTATATTGATTCATGAATCATTTATAGGAAAGTTGGGATGAAGAGAGTGGAAGAACGAAAAGATTCTTTAGAAATTTTCGTTTGCCATTCCGTGGAAGAAGTCGTAAATCTCGAGGACACGATGAACGATTCGAATGGGAAGCGTCAAGCGCCCTTTCCGTTACAAAGTTAAAGAAAAGTTTGTCTGAAGATTTGAAAGGTCCGACTCCCTCAACAAGCGAAGGTTTGCCATTTTCCATAATAATTTTAATTTAATTTACAGTATTTGAGTTTCCTAATACAGTTATATATCCAAGAATTTGATCATGAGTTAATATTTTTTTGATGTTCTAATTTAGGCATATTTGATTTGCAATATTCCAATGAACTATTGGAAGAGAATTGGAAAATGCATGAAATCTTGGACAAGTATAGAAGAAAACCTAGTTTAACCAATTCAACCAATGGTGGTCCAATTTTACCACGAAGTGATTTGAACGTAGTTGGTAATATTCCCAAACATAGCATCCCTCAACCAATTCAAGGAAATCCGCCCGTTATTGTTCGCAAAGAATCTTTAAAAATCACTCGGGCAGAGTTGGTTCACGATGCTAGAAAGAAATTGAGGAATGTTCTAAGCAACTGCGATCTTCAATTTCCTCAAGTAAAAATTTCAAACTTGTCACCTTTATCGCACTAAAATTATTCATAATCTCTTATTTATCCATCATATTGTTAAGATTAAAAATATTAAATAAAATGTGTGATTTTCCCTAGAATTCTGATGGAATTACAATCGATAATCTCCTTATCAATTTGCTTCGAGTTGAAGTGGCTTCAGCTATTTCACGATCTGATCAAGTAATGGCGGCTCAGCTGCAGGAGGCTATTAGAACAATCAAGCAGCTTGGAGTCGATGGGTAAATTAACTTATCGTTATTTATTTCAAATATAAGTAAATGATGAAAAATTATAATTATAATAATTTTAGGTGTCGAAAAGTTCTCCGTCTTTTGAGGGATGATTATCGTCGTCGCAGCGAATTCATTTCATATTTAATGCGTGCTAAGCAAGGGCTGCTCTCAACAATCCAATTTCTTGAACGGTCGACGGTTCGGGCTAAACACGAAGGAGATACGTATTCTCATTACTTGGTCACAGAATGTGTGCGTTTGTGGCTTGAAGACTCTGGATATAAGTCAGTCGAGAAGTTCATTACGGAATTTCGATCCTTGAAGGCCGTGGATGAGAAGATTGAACTCTTAGAGGGATTTTTGTATCACCTCCTTGATAAATTCATGGGCATGAACGGTGGAAGTGAGAATTCATTCTTAGTCAATTTTTGTCAATATATTAGTATTTCAATGTAAATAATTAAATTTTTTTTAGCATTTATTTTAGACTTCACTGAATGGCAGCTCTCAAAAATGGAATCTGCCATTGAACAGATTATTGTATCAAAAATTTACCTTTATGCTCTTTACCCAAATGATGATGCGGATGTTCATCGTGACGCGTAAGAAAATTATTGTATTACTGAATTTCGTTTTCTTATCTTTTCAAGTGTAGTAAAATGAACTTTAAATAGAAATTCTTCATTGCAGGGTGTTTAAAGAGCACATAACGAGACTGGAATCAGTGGTAACTCCGTCACACCGTTACTTGAGGATTCCCAAATCTCATCTTGGAGAATGTCCTTGGCCGCCGGCACAAAGAGAGCTCAAAATGTTGTCAGCTTACAAGACTCCTTCTGATAAACTCCGCTGTATAGTCCGCGCTTGCTCACTCATTGTAAATCTCCTTTCATCGTCTTCTGAAAAAGTTGTGGCTGCCGATGACTTTGTCCCTGTTCTTGTCTATGTGATCATTAAGGTAATTTGGGTTAATTTCCTTCATTAAACCATATTTTTAATGTATGAAAAGTCCACACGTTTGATAGCTATTGTTTTTATTAAGACGAATCCACCAGCGCTACTTTCAACTATTCAATATGTCAATAGCTTCTATGGCCAAAAAATCTCCGGTGAAGATCAATACTGGTGGGTACAATTCTGTTCTGCAGTCGAATTCATCAAAACGATGGAATACAACATGGATTAATGAACAACTTTTAGAATCAATTTCTTTTTTGTATCATTTGACTAATGTATCTAAAAATTAATTTTTTGTTACATTTGAGTTATTTATTTCATCACTTCTTTAAATATTCAAAGATTGAAGAGTAATTTTTTTTACATTTTTGAGTATTAATGTAATGTTTTTGATACTTTGTAATCTGATCAAGCTTATTCTCTGAATTTTTCTGCATACTGAATGCATCTTACAATATTAAATTAAGGTACCCTATTATATTCAATCAACTAATAATGCAAAAAATTGAGTCCATTTAGGTGCTTTTCGAAAAGTTTCAACTTGTCAAAATTATAATTAATAAATGGACGATAAATGTAAAACGATTAAAAATGATATGTTAATGATAATGATTAACGATAAACTTTTATTAAGGACTTTATTATACATTACACCAATGTTTAATACGAGAATATAAAGTAATCAATCTTCTTTTGCTCTCTTTCTACTTCAACTTAAGAAAATAACAATAAAACTATTATTTAAATAAATATATTTCTGTCAATAAATTTTTATGTTCATGAAGTAAAAACTATTTCTTAATGAATAAATGAATAAAAAAAATTACATACTTTATTAAAGGGTGAAGTACCTAATTGCATTTTTCTTTGAAGATTTTTTGATTAATCGTTTTTTCATTAGTATTATTGAAAATATATCTCAATTAGGTTTATTGACGTTTGATTGATTTGGAATGAGTAAACGTCAGTTCGTCGTCAGAGATTAAATCGTGAGCCCACGTGGAAAGAATAGGTCATTATGTGAGTGCAAAACTCAATTCCACTCTCTTTTATTCCAATGAATAATAATGCATTCTCTCATGCATGCGATTCTATTATTATGCTTACCAACGACTAAAGAGAACAGAATCAAATAGGTTTGTTAAAAGACAAAAATGTGTACAAAATATACTTTTCGGAGGACAATAAAAATGTTTTCATTCAAATCAATGTGGATGAAAAGACAATTCAATAAAACAAATGGCTGAAAGTGGAGCATTAAACTTCATTTGTCTCAATTGTCTCACTCACCATCAGACGAGATTCCAACGGGACACAGTGTACAATTGTACATTACAATGAATGTATGATCATTGATCATAATTTCATAATACATTGCTGAAGTAAATAGTTTTCAGATAGCAAAAAATTTCTCAATAATATTTTATTCCATTTTCTAATTATTATTTAATTTACAATTGAAAATTAATGAAGCTCTTTGCAATTCTGATGTACATATGATTTTATATGAGATTCAAAGATTTTCCATTCAATGATCCGCGCAATAAATAATTTTAATACAGAATTAATTTTCCATCTTTCATTTAAAACCTTTATTTCCTTCAATCTAGTATTCTTTCATGATACATTTTACAAATATAACTAATTTAAGTACGTTCAATTTGCTAATAAATAATTTAATTAATCCTTAACATGAAGGGCATGCTTAAATGATTGATAAATCTTATGGAATGAAAAAGGTTTACAAACTAATTTAGGTATGTATCTGTTGTGCATAAATAATAAATCCAACGGAAAAACTATCCCTAGATGACGATAATCAAATTAATTGATTTAAAATATAATTTCTTGCATAAAAGAAACAGTGCATTCGTCAATTAAATTCATTAAATGGAACAATTTTGAACTTGAATTATTTATTCTATGTTATGGAGGTATATATGATCATTATATAATATCAATTTAGTTTATACCTAACCAAACTCTTGATAAACACAGTTTACACATTAAATTAGATGTTTCATATTCAATTATTTTAAGAATTATAGCCAATCATCATTATCCAAAATTTGGAATATTTGTCATCACAATTAAATAGAAAAATGTCCTTAATTAGTAAATTAATAGTAATGATTTAATATATATTTAATATGTATGGCCTCATCTTGACTCAACCAACATGTTCGTGATTGTAAAATAATTAATATTTATCCCTTAATTCGTCGAATTGATAATAATCACGTCTAAACCTAAAATACATATCTTCTTATTCAGAATAAAATGTTTGTATTTAACCTCATATTTAACATTCTTGAGTACAAGTATACAAAAAACAAAACAAATATTGATGGTCATATATACTCAACTAATCAATAGAGCATATTAGAAATACTGGGTACATCCCGTATTATGCTGTGTAGGTATTTTTAGTGACTTTGAGAGATTGACAGCTTAATAATAAAAACAGTTGATTTTTTTTGCTAAATCGCTTAAATCTACTATTTGTCGATAACGTGGAAAAATTGCGACAAAATCTTAATTCTATTGATAATGATCATTGCGCCACAAAAATTTATCTTGGTGACATATTTTAAAACTCGTTCGTGTATTAAATTTTTATTCAAGCTTTTTGCCTTGACTGATAGTGATATAAGAAAAATTGTAATTTTTTAAACTTGACCTTTCTTAGCATTAACATTCATCAGTCCTATCTGCACACAAATATTTCTTACACTTGAAAGGTACATACTTTCCTTGACATACGAAAATAAAATTTAACTTAAAGATTTTTAAGTCGTTTGGTTAATGTACTCACGAAGTACTTACGTCTATTTATTTAATAAAGTTTGTGGAGTAAATAGTAATTTAATAGTTTGTTAGTTTTTAGTGGTTTATATATATATATATATATATATATATATATAAATATCGACGTTGAATTGTATAAAGTATAATATGCACATTATTTGAATTCACCACACAAAAAACGAGACATTAAGCGTAATTATTTTACTTAAAAAAAATTCCTGAACCAATAAAATGAGGAAACAGCAAAGGAGAAAAATATGTATAGGGAACAAAAGAACGCAGTGTCACCGTTAAAGTAGACTCACCGAGAGTAAATAATACTTAACTAAATGAAACTGATTTTCTACCATTAAAGTAAAATGGAATTTACACCACAAACACCTTGGACCACGAAAGCATATATTTATTTTACCGCGCACTGAATACAAAATTACTCCATAGAACATTTATATACAAAAAATTACAATGTGTCCCGCATCTTTTAATTAATTAATTTTTTAAATTAAGAATTTAAATAAAATATACATTAAATTAGGGTCATTTTTTCACTGCCGAAGTTTTAAAAGTGGCTGCTCCTACGCTTGGACTATTATTAATGCTATTACTAATATTACTATTACTATTTATATTATTGCTAGATTGACTATTCTCTTTAGGATTACTCATTGGTTTGCTATTCACAGGATTAGTACTACTATTGTCTTTATTCGGTTCTTTTGACTTCACATTCGTGTAGATGACCTTACACTTCGTCCGCCCATCAAGAATCTTCTTCCAAAGCTCGAATTGCTCATGGAACGCGACCATGTGCATGCTGATGAGCTTCGCCAACGCACAAAATCCCGTCTTGTGAAAATTGACCTTTTTGTTCGCAAAGTCGGCTATGTTCATTCTTTTGATGCCTAATTCTTGGGCCACGATTCCAGTCGTGTAAACGTCCTCAAGTTTTAAATATGTCTTCTCCATACCTAGAAAGATAATAAATACACACGTTACGACACAATTCTATTGTATAAACAATTTTAAGATTGATTAAATTGGATAGCAAAATGAAATTAAGGATAATTGGTAGATTTCCTGCATTGCAAAAACAAACCATAAACCTAATGCAATAAAACAGTTTTAGGAGTTCAATATCCACACTCACGCGTGAGTTTTTATAGGACTCCTCTTATAAACAACCATAAGGAAAATTAAATGTTAAAGTTATTTTTTAAATCCATTATGCAATATAGAGTCCTTTAATAAATATTGGAATTCCTTTTAAATAATCGATTGATAACAAACTTTTCACAAATACATAACTAAATATATTTAAATATAAAAGTAATTTGATAATTAATAATTTGACTTGTTATAAACTTGTACTTTTGAGTCTAGATTCTCGCGAATATTAACTCAAATCAGAGTCACTGAATTTTATAGTAGGAATCTGAGAAACTTATTCATAAAATTCATGAATATTTAATTATTATACTATTACATAAAAATATTTACATAGTTAACGAAGAGAAATAACATAGAATTGATCATAAATGACCATAAGAATGTAAAAAATACAGAATTGTTGAACTGTGAAGCAAACATAAAAAGAACGTTTTCCGGATCTGATACAAAGGCGTAATAAGATCCTGTGGAAATCTCACCTTTGTCGAAGAGTGGTCGGGCGATACGAGAGCTGAATAGGTAAGCAGGGCCGGTCGTGAAATCAGGATAGACCGTCTTTCGAAACTGTTGCCACGAAATGTAGTATTTGGACTTTTTGTTCCTCACTGGCTTCCACTTCCTCGCAAGTCTCCCGTACAACTTCGGCTGCTTCTTATCTTCATCCTGAACAAAGAAAAACAAAGAACAATGAGGTAAAGAGGAGGTCAAAGGGCGCTCGACTACTCAACCATTCATTATCTTCAACATTTAATTAATTTCTCTTTTCAACTCATCGCCATTGACTAAATACTTAAGTTCATTCCAATAGAAAAATGATTATCTTGCCTCAATCCTGTCAATAAAGCTGAGGAGGTTTGGCACGTTGATGAACATATCATCGTCCGTCTTGAGAACATAGTCCGACTGATTACAGAAGGAGTCGATCCATTCTAAGGACGACATCGTTTTGAGCGTCAAATTATCATAGGAGTCTTCAAAGTTTGCGACTATCAGATCATCATAGAGATGCTTCTCCGTCTCGATCCCATCCAGGATCGTCTCGTTCTCTGTTTTACCTGTGAAAGGAAAAAAAAATGAAAAAATTGTTGATTTTGACTCAAGATCTTGAATATTTTGTGCGGATCATTTTCACTAATGAGACGACGAATGCGGAAATCATCATCATTTTTCAACTATAAATGATCAATTGGAAAACACGTAAACGCGAACTCATGAACAATTGGGGAATGAACGAAGCGATTTTCTTTGATGGTCATCCTAATTGAAGTCAAATTTTTCTTCATTGCATTTAATAGGATTTCATACTCTTGTGGTCAGCATGATGAAATGATAGTTATTATTTCAATTTTAACATTTTTTTGTAAACATGACGCATACGTATGTGCATAAAGTCGCGATTCATATTAAAATTATTCCTATAAATCCCAACTCTCATCTCATCACGAACTTGTAGATACATAAATAGTTTTCATTTATTCTCCCTATAAAACATTAAAATTGTGCAAAAATGACCAATGAATATAAGATTGTGTATGTATAAGTTCATATCATAAAATACTTCTGAATTGTCTCAATGTCACAAAGAAATGACACTTAACATAGAGCTTTTGAGTTTTTCGTAATTTATGTAATAATTCTAAATAATATATAGATGAAATTTTTGTTAAATGAATGGTTCGATTCAATAAAATAATGTCATCGCGGTTGCATTCTACATTTAAATATATAAAAAGTTGAAGTATTGTTCAACTCTTGAATGTCATAATTTTATGACTTACGAGGAGCAAACAAGATGGACCAAAGCCAATTGATTTTTTTACTTGCACTAATTTACTTTCATTTTGTGATCTAATGGCCATTCAAAGCCCAATTGACTTAAACGTAACACCGAGTAAAGAATACGAAAACTAAAATTTATGCATGTAGTTCAATCTTCTGATGCAATTGGCTTCAATTAAACAAATTGTTCAGCCCTTTGTTCACTGAAGTAAATGAATTCCGTTTCAAATGTTGCATGTCCATGCACTTATTTACTTTTTATGCCGTTTAACACACCCTATGATGCAATAATGCAATATGATATTTTAATTGGGCTTTTAAGCTCGTCGGTATCTTAACATTGATTCTGACTTGTCATATTTATGGACTCAACGGACTTAACGCCTCAATAAAGTTAATCCATCAACTTGCTAGTCTTAAAAATGACCCCAAGACCCAACAAACAAAACAAGTGTACGCACCTCGTAAACAAGTCCACTTTTAAAAAGTTGATTGAGAAATCATGCTCGACATGTTCATCATAATGTGTTAAGGAAAGATGACAACGCCCAAATTGCGCCCAACGTCTTTAGCTTCTAACAATAAGTGAGGTTGCTAACGATGAGCGAGGGTCATTAATTACTCCAAATCTATTTCATGATGGAAGGCCACAGCGCGTGGAGAGCAAACTTGTAAATTCACTCATCAATTAACCATTTTAAAATAGAACATAAATAACTCAATCGTTGTTCCTAATGTTCTTTGAATTGTCTATTGAAACTTATATATATATCAAGTATATTGGGAATGAAGTGTAATATAGGTATAAGTAAGGGTAACAAGTTAAGTTTTCTGACTAATGATAATGATAATTATAATATGCAAAACTGCTTGGAGTTTAATAAAATAATTTTTAAACAATAGACATTTTGTACTTAGGCGAAGACAATAAGTTCTCCGTACATGTCTTCATTTACCTTGACTCTCCTTTATTTCAAAGCTAACCACATACGCATTACTTCTGAGGCAAGTTAACAATTTCCGTAAAATATCTTACTCAATGAGTCTAGACATTAGACATTTATTAATTATTTTTAAATCTTTAGTTAAGATAAGATGACAAGAACATGTAAAAATTGTTAAATTCCAAGAAAGTGCTAAGAAAGGAAGAATAAATGACAGGAAAAAATCTATTCAAAGGGATTAAATGATTAATAATGCTAAAAGAAGAAAATGAACATGGCGCCTCACAGGACTCAAATTCGTCTAACCGTTATATTGTTCGCCAATTCTAAATTTACTAGGAAGATAAAAACGTGCCATAATTCCATATTAAGGAATGGCTCAATTGTTTACTCTTTGCCTTATACGAAAATCTAACAGGACGAGAGGTAGAGAAGGAGAAGACAATAGGATGTTGGCAGACTTGGAAATATAAATTGTAAAATCCTCCTCTCACACAATGCCTCTTCTAATCTCCACATGCATGTAGGGAGATGAAGACGTCTAAAAGTATAATACACATAGAAATAAATATACACGGAGTTGATGCTGCGTTCCTGATCATCATTATCAACATTCAACTTCTTAGTCCTACCTACCTTGTTCATGTGTGTTGTCTTTCTACTGTGTATGAATCAAATGCCTCTTGAAGATGGAGAGGTAAATAATACAAAAGCGACGAAGTAGTATGTACGTGAGATCCTTGATAGAAATTCCTATGTGAAACAAGAAGAGATCAAAGCTCCTTGGTTGTGATGTTGGAAAGACTTTTCAAGATGTGCAGTTCGGCTGGTTCAGCAAGGTGAAAGTTACAGTTATACTCACCATCTCTCTCTCTAATTCTCATTTAACAGTAAGTATTTATTAGAAGAAGAGCTAAGGCATTTAAGAACCAATACGTGCGTGCAGATGATCAACCTACTAAATGATGCAAATAAATATAAGATGCCTGTTGGATTTTTATATATTGATTATTGAATTGTGGACCATGAATAAGGATGGCTAGAATATTTTCATTTGATATGAATAATAAAGGCAATGAATGCATGTGCGGTTGATTGAATGAACGATGCGTCCTTTCGTTCTCACATTCAGTTTATGAGTTGTCCATTAGCTTTTATCACGTAAAGGCTTTTAAAGAAGAATTCAATGGGTATGAAATATTTAAAATAACCCTTTTAATTTTTCTGCTCAAGTACAAAGATAAGATTGATGAAATGAATTTGATGAAATTAAGCTTTATTCTGATAAAATGCACGATTTGTGGATAAAGGTAATGGAAATATTTAAGATATGAATTTTACCTTTCAAATCTCTTAACCTTTAAAGATAAAATTGTAATGGTTGTGAATATGGAGAGCCTGGGAGTCCGAGTCCCTCATTTAGCATCAAAGTCATGAATTTATGGAAGGAGTCGATTAGTTTTGAAAATATCCACATGCGATCCGCAAATAATTTTCATCGGCCCATAATTCACTCTTAATTAGCTTTCTTTGAACGAAATGCTTTTAGCTTTCCTAATGTGCAAAACTCCATTTGTTAGATGGAAAAAATACACAAATGCCGATGAATGGGGAAAGCGTGCTATCATTCCTATTAAAGATTACATAACAGATAAATGGAGCGAGTATATACCTAATTTATTAATGAAAGGTTTTGGTTATCTCTACTTAAGCATAAAATATTCCTCTAATATGAATGTATGAAGTATGTATGAACTTGTTCCTATTCAGTTCCTTTTTAAACATTTAACAATAACAAAATGAGCATCTATTAAATAAGCATTTAATGTGCAAATGTCTTCATATGCTACACAGAAGATACCTTTGTGAATGCCTTTTGTGTATTCCTCCGAGTAAAAATAATTATTAGTTATGGGATCCTCAACTGGTTCATCTTCTTCCAAAGATTCCTTTATGTTGCTACTACAAACCTCATGTAGATTAGCTCACTGAATTCCTAATCTCAACTCCCTTTGTTATTGTTGAATAACAAGGCATATTTATGCAGTTTAAGCTTCCACCGTTTACTTTCCAAACTCTCAAGTTCTATATCTCTTCTAGTAATACTAACTGTCTTACCAGAGTGGTCGACTGAGAGAAACTCATCTTGTTGAGTTACCACACTGAATGCATTATAATACTTATTTAAATGCTAACCATAAGATCTTTAAGAACTTGTGTACGCATGGTAGAACTACAGATTGGATGTGTGGCTTCTCTCTTGCGAATAAAGTTTATGGAATAACTGGCTCTTTCAGGGAGTTCCCTATTATTTCGTCAATGTTGTTATAGTTTATATACACAGCGTGGAGCCTATATAGGAGAAGTCCATTAGTAGCAAGGTGACCACGAAGGAACCATAAAGCCAATGTGCCATTAGAATACGAGTTAACACATTAGGTCACTCTTGCGAACTAGGTGGAATTGGGTGAGACGGTCGAGTGTGTTTTCCTTCGCTGCCACCATGAGCAAACTCAATACATTCAATATAATTACTTTTAAATAAATGCTCTCTCCTTGCTTTCCTCCCAGAGTCTCAATAAAGTGTGTGGGGATTCCTAAGAGGATTTCCGTTCTTGAGAGTGGGAAATACATGGGCAGTTCTTTGGCGTCGAGTGAATCCTTCTCATTTGGATCCGAGAGATCCAAAGGAAAACACTAGAGATGGACGAATAAAATATCAAAGACGTACCAAGTAAAAAGGCCATGGAGACGTCGAGTCTCTGAGCATAATGGCCCCATGTCAGTCTAATGGCGTCCCGTGCACTGAAATGCCCAGGTGCCGAGGTGATGAGAACGATGAGTCGAATGTCGCTCCCGTCATTGGGACAAAGCTGCGGGTTTGGGAATGAGAATCCCGACTCGTAGATGTCTTTGGTCCAGACGGGATGTTTGGACGAGGTCGGCGGCTTCCGCTGGTTCCTTGGAGTCTTGGCGGCCAGCGATGTAGTGGCTGCCGCCTTCCCCACCTCGTTCTGCCCTTGGAGCGTTGGGTTGACGAGGTCCGCTGTCTGATGACCCAACGGGAATGAATTTGGCCCTTCGCCCACTTCCGCCTTCCTCCGCTCTGCTAACAACAAAATTGAACCGCAATCACATTGGCCTCCACCAACGAGTATGGGATCCGGGACGAAGATCTCAAAGACCTAACTTTTAATTTGCCATAGAGGTAAGTAATAATGAGACATGCCATTGAAGAGACGCTGCTCTGCTTAAACGATTTAATTTTATGGGGGTTCAATTCTCAACCATCGACTTTCATTCTGTTTTTCATTGTTTGAGGAATTGGAAGACGCCTTTGCCCCCAAAAGACTCTTTGAAAAAGTTTTTGGCCAAGTAAGGAAGGCTTATCGCGAGCTATCGCAATAGGGTTGGAGAAAACTGGCAGGAAAACCTCGTCTACCTAGTTTCCGCCAATGAATTGATTCGAAAGCACACAACAATTACCATATACAATTTACTTGTTAATTTACTATACTTTACGAAAATTGTATCTTCGTTATTCTTCAATGTCTTTTATTATTAAGATAAGGAATTTAAAGACTCTCCTACTAATACTATCGATATTTGCAATAAAGCTGATACATTTTTATTTCAAGCCCTTATTATTAAACGATATTTGCAAACATTGCAATTGCATAGTTGACAAAACAAAAAATCTACAACATGTAGTATGTAACATATAGAATTTTTTTAAATCATTTTACATTTAAAAAACTTATATTACTAATTTCATAAATGGTTTTTATTTATTAAAAATAGTAAGAATGCGAATAGAGATAAATAGATTGGAACTTGTAAGTTATTAAAATTATCAATATACTTATTGTTTGCTGAAAAGCTACCTAATTTTGGCATTGTATCAGAAGTGATATTCAAATTGGCATGATATTGAGGTTTTAAAAATGTTAAATTCAAATAAGCGTGAAGAAGATTAGCAGGAAGTGGATAGATAATGGTATATTTGGTGAATAATATATACCAGGGCCAAGAAGTGGTTGACCGCTTGGTGCAAAGGCCGTCTGGGTTTGCACCGCCGTTCCAGCCATGAGTCCCAGAACTGAGCTGCTACTCAAAGTCACGTTGATTAACCCGCTGAACGCTTGCGGGCCGCCGAGACGAGCTAACGACTGCGGCCATGGTAAACTGCTTGAACTCCCCGTGGTATCACCACCTGGCCAAATAAAGCGGATGGTGATATGAAAGACACATACAAATTGCAACAACTTTTCACTCAATTAGTTCACAATTTTTAGAACAATACACTCAAGACAAATTTTTAAAAAAATTAAACAATTATTCTGTAGGTCAAAGACTAAAAATAATCAAAGAAAATGGCTAAAATTGTTATTATATATTAATACACTCGTTAAACTAAATAAATGCAATATTATACAAGTGAATTCTAATTGAATTCATTTGATACATTGCTTGGTGCAATAGTGCACATGGTTGAATTGGCCTTTAAGAAGTATTGAGAATGTTTGAAGTTGAAATTGAACACGTGATCAAATTGATGCTACACGGAACGGTAAATTTTCTGGTTAAAGATGTCGAGCACACAGTGATTATGATAAACTAAGGCTGAAAGGCATTTTGCTGATTTCAGTGCACAAACATTGACCGACTAATCAAATAATTCGCATCCTTTCTTAGCTTCATTATTAATTTTACAATACTAATAACTTAAATAAGTACAGGGTGTTTTTATCTTGATTGGAATCTTTGAGCTTCAATATCTCAGAATCCATCAAACCAAATAAAATTTGGTTATATACATTTTTTGGGCAATATCATAAAATAT